>CM019709.1:16786865-17016865 GCA_009760885.1 Achatina immaculata | reverse complement strand
AGAAGAAAAAGAGAGAGAGAGAGAAAGAGAGAGAGAGAGAGAGAAGAAAAAGAGAGAGACGAAAAGAGAAAGAGAGAGAGAGAGAGAAGAAAAAGAGAGAGACGAAAAGAGAAAGAGAGAACGAGAGAAGAAAAAGAGAGAGAGAAAGAAAGAGAAAGAGAGAGAGAAAGAGAGAGACACAGAGAGACATAGAGAGAGAGAGAAAGAGAGAAGAAAAGAGAATGACGAAAATAGAAAGAGAGAACGAGAGAAGAAAAAGAGAGGGATGAAAAGAGAAAGAGAGAACGAGAGAAAAAAAGAGAGAGAGAAAGAGAGAGAGAGAGAGAAAGAGAGAGAGAGAGATCATAATTCACACTATACTTTATGACTTAACCAATGCTGTACAACTTAAGTAAATTAGAATTACTGAAGCGAATATCATTTTTTTTAAATCTGAAGCCCATTAATGGAACTGATACCTACATCTAGAGATTTTTTTTTCCTGTTAGATCACTGGTTTGTAGAAATACGAGTATTCTCAACTCTTCAGTTGTTTCTTAGCTGTTTTTTATGGCTATTTTTTTTAAATGTCTTCTATATGTGTGCAATTAGAGGGCGGCGCGGTGGTGTAGTATACTTGCCTGTCGGGTTCGATCCCTCATTAGGGCTAACCGGCACCAGGTTCGACCTACCCTCAAAGAAGTAGGCACCAGGGTTTGCTTGAGGATACAACGGTAAAGAGGACAACTGCTGGTCTCTCTAGCTCGTAGTGTTGAAGTGGCACATCTTTATTGTTAGCAGCGGCATGGGACATTTAAGAAACACACACCCACACAAAATGTAAGTGTATATACTGAGTGGGGGAGGGGGGAGAGCATGAGGGGAGGGTGTGGTGAGGGAAGGGGGAGAGAAGAGTATGAGGGGAGGGTGTGTGGTGAGGGAAGAGGGAGAGAAGAGTATGATGGGAGGATGTGGTGAGGGAAGGGGGAGAAGAGTATGAGGGGAGGGTGTAGTGAGGGAAGAGGGAGAGGAGAGTATGAGGGGAGGATGTGGTGAGGGAACGAGGAGAGAAGAGTATGAGGGGAGGGTGTGGTGAGGGAAGAGGGAGAGAAGAGTATGAGGGGAGGATGTGGTGAGGGAAGAGGGAGAGAAGAGTATGAGGGGAGGGTGTGGTGAGGGAACGAGGAGAGAAGAGTATGAGGGGAGGGTGTGTGAGGGAAGAGGAGAGAAGAGTATGAGGGGAGGATGTGTTGAGGGAAGAGGGAGAGAAGAGTATGAGGGGAGGGTGTGTTGAGGGAAGAGGGAGAGAAGAGTATGAGGGGAGGGTGTGGTGAGGGAAGGGGGAGAGAAGAGTATGAGGGGAGGGTGTGGTGAGGGAAGGGGACAGAAGAGTATGAGGGGAGGATGTGGTGAGGGAAGGGGAAGAAGAGTATGAGGGGAGGGTGTGGTGAGAGAAGGGGGAGAGAAGAGTATGAGGGGAGGGTGTGGTGAGGGAAGGGGGAGAGAAGAGTATGAGGGGAGGGTGTGGTGAGGGAAGGGGGAGAGAAGAGTATGAGGGGAGGGTGTGGTGAGGGAAGGGGGAGAGAAGAGTATGAGGGGAGGGTGTGTTGAGGGAAGGGGGAGAGAAGAGTATGAGGGGAGGGTGTGGTGAGATCCGTCACTTTTCTTTAAAAAAAAAACAAACAAACTGGGATCTACTTGTAAATGACGAACTAAATTTCATGCAGGTTTCCGAAAATTAAGCTCAAATCTGAACATAACGCAAGTTCATGGAACCCTGTGAGGTCTTGTGACAGGGGTTTAAGAAACCCTGCCCTAGATACAGAGACAATCATAACTTTTGTTTACAAAACCGATCCTTCTAGTCCAATCCATGATAAAGCGAAACAAAGCCGTAATCGTGCAGTATTAATTGTATTTGCTCGACTTCAAAGCAATTGTCACTCAAATAAAAAAAATTTCCCTACGCCTAATACATTCCGGGCAAAATGGGCGATATCAATACTCGGGTTACGTTCCAGATAATCGATATTGTCTGAAGGATGTGTTTTGGTAATGTTTAACTCGTGTTAATAGTAATTTAGCTAGTGTTAGGGCCCATGCAAGAATATCAGTTTGTTTTTTTTTAACTGTGATCGTTCATGGCTTCCCTTTTTTTTTTTTTTGTCTTGCAAGTGTTTAGTTATAGTTAAATTAACAGAGGAAGTGTCTAGGAAGTGGAAGTGGATTGGCCAGACTCTACATAGCAAGACAGGCACTGACACGAAATCCTCAAGAACATAGAAAACGAGGAAGATCTAGACCTACTTGGAGAAGAGAAGTTATGACAGTGCTCAGAGACAAAATATACACACGGAAGGAAGCAGAGAATAATTCCAAGAACAGGGATGACTGGAGGGCCTTTATCCGTGGCCTATGCTCTCAAGGGAGTGAAAGGCAATGATGATGAAATTAATAGGGATGAGCAGTTCCATTCTGTGAATCTGTGATTTCAATCAGTCTTTGTCACGTGTCCCCCCCCCCCCCCCCAACATTTCGCCACAACAACTCAGTTCCTTTGAATGTCAGAGGAAACTGCTAGTCTGTGTTAAGTGTTTCTACACAAATTTTCTTATCTACCAGCTAATCTGTTCACCTTCTCTCTCATACACCCATTCACCCAGTTATCTAATATATCAGTTTAATTCTGTTTATATCTGTCAGTATCAAAGTCTCAGTCAGTCATGTGTATGTCCCTTGAGGTGCTTTGCCTCCCTAACAGCTCTCATGTAGTCCTCTCGGTTGTAAGCAAGATGCCCTGCTGCTGATGCATCGCAGACTATCAACGATGTCTTGTGGCCATCTTCGCATTGGTCTTTCTCTCATTCTTTTTCCCATTACCTACCCTTCCAAGACTGTCTTCTCTAAATTCTCATGACGTTTAAAAGAACATGAGTGATGGTTGACTGGGCATTTTTAATACTTCGGTAAACTATGATGACGTTTAATACGTCATGGTAGACTATGGTGAGTTTAACAGTCAAAGTAGACTATGATGATGTTTAATAGTCATGATAGAGTATGTCATATTAAACGTCATCATAGAATACCAAAAGTATTAAACATGCCCAGTCAACCACCCCACTCATTCATATTCTATACATTCATCTATCTAGTTATCTAAATACCTCAACACAAATGTATTATACTTGTCCAACTGTCCCAAATATCCGATATGTTCGGACAATGAACTCAGCCTTTCAAGCATCGATACTATCTTTGACAAAGACTTTCCTATGAATCTCTCAAACTGATTCTTTCAATACTTGGATTTTTCTACCCCAGTATTACATCATCAAGACAACCATGACTGATGTCCCTACTTGTCTGTTTATGTAATCTATCAAAATATAATAATTGTCAGTTAATACATCTACATTTCATACATCTATATAGGTATCTATATTCACAGTTTGGACAGAGTCCTTCAAATATCATGGACACAAAAAGAACTATATATCCACACTTATCTTATATCCTTCCTGTGCCGTTAAACGTCACATAGGGCTCGCAAAGTAGTTCTCCAATTTTTTCCGTCTTCGGCGAGTCTTTCAACCTCATCATGGGATTTTATGCCTGTCGATTTGGCCTCTCTTAACACTGTCCTCTTCAGAGTTTCACGTGGTCTGCCTCTTTTTCTTTGGCCATACTCATCATCATCAGGTGCCGTGCCGACTGGCGTTGGCTATTATGCTTCTCCAGAGTACACGATTCTTCATGCAAGCCATCAGTTCAGTTGGTGATCTCCTCTCACACCATCCCGTCAGACTGTCCAGTATCATTTCTCTTGGTCTTCCTCTTGATCTTCTTCCTTCTATTTTTCCTGTTGTTATAATATTTTCAATGCCCCCTCTTCTCATTGCATGTCCTATGAAAGTACATTGTCTCTCTCTTATCTTTTTGACAAGTTTTTTTGTCTCCCCAGCTCTTCTCATACATTCTTCATTAGTTATTTTTGCTGTCCAGGGGATTCACAACATTCTTCTAATAAACCACATTTCTGCTGCTTCCAATGATTTTTGTGCAGACTTGCCTATTGTCCATGATTCACTTCCATATAACAAGATAGGTTCAATAGAGCATTTTAGGACTCGTTTTCTAACATTCATTGATAAGGATGTGTTGGTTAATATGTTTCTCATTCTCTGAAATGCAATCTTTGCTTGGCCTATTCTGTTCGTAATTTCTGTTCTGCATTTCCCATCTGAAGTTATTACTGCTCCAAGGTAGTTGAATTTCTGCACATGTTTTAGAATAGTTCCGTTTAATTTTATACTGCATGCTGGTGGATTCTGTTTCTTAGATATAACCATAGTCTCTGTCTTTTTGATGTTCTAAGTAAGGCCTTTCTGTTCACTTTCTTTGGCGACTTTATCCTTTGGCCATACTACAAGAACTTAATATTGAAAATGGTTGGCTAGTAAGGAATATTAAACAGAGAAAACTTAAATATTCTGGACATATTAAATGTGATAATTTAGAGAAGACAGTCTTAGAAGGGTACATAATGGGAAATGGAAAGAGAGGAAGTTCAAGGCGAAGATGACTGTAGGACATCGTTGATGATCTGCAAATGGTCGCATCAGCAGTAGGGCATCTTGTTTACAACTGAGAGGCCTACAGGAGGGCTGTTAGGGAGGCAAAGTTCCGCAAAGGACATGCAAATGACTGACTAATATTTACAGTTAATCAGTACATCTACATCAGTATCTATAAAAACACACTGGTCATCAGTTATCTACTTCTTACAACTGGATGACTGGGATTTGACCCACCAACCTTTGTTATGAGAGATGGGTGCTCTAACCATACTGTTACAGAGATGCCTGTTCTGCAGAAAAGTGAAACTTGACTTTATTGTGAAATGTTTTCCTCTCATGCTTCTGCAATTTGTCTGAAATCCTCCCATGTCTCTGTACTTTGTCTGAAATCCTCACATGCCTCTGTACTATGTCTGAATTCCTTTCATGTCTCTGTGCTTTATATGAAATACTCTCATGTCTCTGTGATTTGTATAAAATACTCTCATGTCTCTGTGCTTTGTATGAAATACTCTCATGTCTCTGTGCTTTGTCTGAAATCCTCTCATGCCTCTGTACTTTGTATGAAATCCTTTTATGTCTCTGTTCTTTATATGAAATACTCTCATGTGTCTGTGCTTTGTATGAAATACTCTCATGTGTCTGTGCTTTGTATGAAATACTCTCATGTCTCTGTGCTTTGTATGAAATACTCTCATGTCTCTGTGCTTTGTATGAAATACTTTCATATCTCTGTGCTTTGTCTGAAATCCTTTCATGTCTCTGTGATTTGTATAAAATACTCTCATGTCTCTGCGCTTTGTATGAAATACTTTCATATCTCTGTGCTTTGTCTGAAATCCTTTCATGTCTCTGTGCTTTGTATAAAATACTCTCATGTCTCTGTGATTTGAATGAAATACTCTCATATCTCTGTGATTTGTATGAAATACTCTCATATCTCTGTGATTTGTATGAAATACTCTCATGTCTTTGTATGAAATACTCTCATATCTCTGTGATTTGTATGAAATACTCTCATGTCTCTGTGATTTGTATGAAATACTCTCATGTCTCTGTGATTTGTATGAAATACTCTCATGTCTCTGTGATTTGTATGAAATACTCTCATGTCTCTGTGATTTGTATGAAATACTCTCATATCTCTGTGATTTGTATGAAATACTCTTATGTCTCTGTGATTTGTATGAAATACTCTCATGTCTCTGTGATTTGTATGAAATACTCTCATGTTTCTGTGATTTGTATGAAATACTCTCATGTCTCTGTGATTTGTATGAAATACTCTCATATCTCTGTGATTTGTATGAAATACTCTCATGTCTCTGTGCTTTGTCTGAAATCCTCTCATGTCTCTGTGCTTTGTCTGAAATCCTTTTATGTCTCTGTGATTTGTCTGAAATCCTCTCATGTTTCTTTGTCGGAAATCCTTTCGTGTCTCTGTGCTTTGTCTCATGTCTCTGAAATCCTCATGTCCGTGTGTAAAATCCGCTCATGTCTCTGTGTCTGAAATACTTTCATGTCTGTTTGTGAAATCCTCTCATGTCTCTGAAATCCACTCATGTCCTCTAACAGACACAAACACAGAACAATGCAAAAAAAATTATTTTTTCTTTATAAATCATACAAACATCTATCAAAATCAACAGCCTAACAGAAAACATTCTCATAATCTGACAATTTCCAAGAAAAGGATATGATTTTGCAAGCAGAAGAACTGATTGGACAAAGAACACAGGCACAAAAATCTGTATATTATACACACCGATACATACATATATACACTCATGCATGCACTTACAGGGAACATCTTTTATTATGTGACCAGCTAAAAAGTGAGCCTACACTGACAAGCAACATAAAACACTTCATGAAAAAATCGATGACGTAATTGCTACTGCTCCGAGAAAGATTCTATAAAAAGTCCTACACAAGAACTTACAACATCTAGAAAACCACACACTAACATGAACACCATCTAATGAATATAATTTTTCAAATCATAGATTTGTATGTTATAGACTTCTGTATACTGAGATCCTCTAGGTGCACATCTTGACCTGTTTAAAGTTATATACTTTTACAGGACAGTCTTATTGTCACTAATTCATAAATGAAAATAAGTGCTTCACACAGTCAGACATTTTCTAGTTTTATTTTCTTAATAGTGTACAAAATTTGACATAATGAGATTCACTGATAACAAACATTTTTCTGAGCCCAGAAACCATTCATTTTATTGCCTCTCTCTCATATATATATATATCTATTTAGGCATGCACATATACACACATATGCTGCGTGCAAAAGAGAGTGTGTACCTAACATTAAATTCAAATTCACATTTCAGTCAAATAATGATGAAATCTGAATGTTTGTATACGAAAGAAAAACTGAATGGTAAAATAATTTCGAACATTTAAAACTATTATTTCTCCTTGATTGTTCAACACTAGCACTAAATTAAGACATATTCAAGTCATATTAGATCTAACATACTAAATTAAGACACAGATTAGTTCTAACATACTAAATTAAGACACAGATTAAATCTAACACTAAATTAAAAACACAGATTAGATCTAACACACTAAATTAAGACGTATTCCTGTCAGATTAGATTTAACACACTAAATTAAGACATATTACTGTCAAATTAGATGTAACATGCTAAATTAAGACACAGATTAGATCTAACACACTACTGTATATTAAGATGTACCCCTGTCTTCTTTACTAGCTAACCTTCCTCAATATTAAGTTCTTGTCGTATGGATATATTTGTTCATTTTTGTGTCCATGATATTTGAAGGATTTATTACAAGGGTCATACTGAAAGTCGTGAGCAAAAATTTTTTAAAAATCAGAATTTATAGATAGAGAAAATTTAAATGTATCACCTTAACTGCACCCTTTTCTTCACTTTTCAACATACTCTCCATTTCTCTACACACATTTTTCCCATCGAACTGCAAGTTTAAAAATACTCTCCCTGTAGAATTCTGTTCCAGCTGACCAAAGGCACAGACGTTTTCTGGACGTTCTCTCCTGTGTCGTAGTGATGGCCTCGTATTTGTTCTTCCACAAAATTGAAAAAATGATAGTCACAGGGTGCCAGGTCAGGGCTATAGGCAGGGTGTGGAAGAATTTCTCAACCTATTTTCTGAATGTCCTCAGCTGTCCAGTTTTTTTCTTGCAGTTTTGTGATCGTCAGTCAAGACGTAGGGCACAACCTTTTCTACAGCCTATTCCAAGATTTACAGCCATTTCAGATAATGTGACACGTCTGTCTTCTTTAATGATGTCGTCATCCCTTTCCACGTTGTGTTCAGTGGAGGCAGTTTGAGGGCAACCGCTGCAAGGCATATCTTGGATGCTCGTGTTTCCATCTTTGAAATGTTTCACGCACCTCCTAACACTGCTAGCACCCATGCACACATCTCCATACGCAAGCTGAAGTCTTTGGTGAATTTCAGCAGCAGGGATTTAACAAGGAACTCAAAAACAGCACACTGAGGAAATAAAACTTCAGCACCCACCACTTTGTTTCTGCTCTGCATGGTCAGGTGATATATGATAGTGATGTCATGTGGTCTCTACATGAAGTGCAAAGGATGCAGATTAAGCTGATACATTTATATTTTCTGAATGTATAAATTCTGATTTTAAAAAATGTTTGCTCACAACTTTCGGCATGACCCTCGTATATTCAAAGACATGTATGTGTTTCTCTGGTGTTTTGTTAAGTGTCCAGGTCTGACAGGCATATGTTGCAATGGGAAAAATGCATGCCCTGAAAAATCTTATTTTTGTAGTTCTGTCTGTTCTTCTCCAAAGCTTCTAAAGAAGAGCGATAGATATCCTCCTTTTAACATCCCTCACTGTATCTCCATTATTAGTTAGTAATGATCCAAGATACTCACAACTCTCCACTTATGTTTTGTCAGTTGTCATCAATTTAGTTTTATTTACATTAAGATAAAAGTTTTACTCTTCACTATTCTTACGGACTGACATAATTAGCTTTTCTATTCCTTTTTATATTGTGGACAGAAATACTATGTCATCTGCATATCTAATCTCTGGTATTTCATAACCTTCAATTGTTATGGCATCGTAATATTCTTTGTCTACATCTTCTCTAAAATTCCTCATTATATAAACATAATTTATAAAATATGAACATTATTATCTAAAATTCTGGACTAATAGATTTGATATGAGGAGTACTATTTTTTTTTTTATTAAAAACAAAAAACATGTATCTCTGTGCTTTAAATTAACAGTAAAAACATCTACAAATACTGGCTACAATCATGTCAGCTACTTTATCTTCTAAAGCTGTAAGGCACGCTTGATTTAGAATTCTCTTGTCACGTTCAGTTCACAGAATCTCCAGGTTCTAAGGACTGTTACTGCTGGGGGTGGGGTGGAATTTACGCTCTCCACTCCAATGGCGTGCGTCTCAAATAGCCTCTAACAGTCAAGTCCTGGCCTTCTCGTGGCAGAATTGTTTAAACTGACAGGAGAAGGGGCGAAGGCGATTATCTGGTGCCTGAAAACCAGACGCTTCGGGTAGATGAGAGTCATGTTTGGTAGCTCATCTACCGCTGCTGGCGAGATTCTTCAGCTGCCGTGTGTGGAGTGGGCTCCTCCTGGCCAGTGAAGAAAGCAGCAAATGGGGTTGCCGTGCGGCACCACGGTGGAAAAGGTGAAAGAAAGGAATAAGCGAAGTAAACAGTAATCAAATCACGGCACCTCTGGTCTGGGGGTCGGCCACGTCCTAAATGCACTCATAATGGGCGAAATGCCTGAACCGTCTTAACCCAGAGGTTAATACTGCTGGTTAGATTCTTCAGATGCCGCGAGCGGTGTGAAGCTCCTCCCGGCCAATAAAGAAAATAAGGAAAAGCAATCAGGGTTGCTGTGTGGTACCGATGTAAAAAGGTGATGGAAAAGATAAAGTGAAGCTTAATCGGTATGTCCAGTAGTATCGCGGCAAGAGCTACCTATACCACGGTGCCTCTGCTCTAGAGGTCGGCCATGTCCGAAATACACCCATACTGATGAAATATGCCTAAAGTGGCTTACACCAGGGGTGAAACTTGATGGCTATGCATGTCACAGTACCTCTGCTCTAGAGGTCAGTCATATCCTAAACGCGCCCATACTGGCATAATATGCCTAAACCGGCTCAACCCAGGAGTGGAAGTCACTAGTAGCGAGGATTCATCCTCCTGGACAAAAGATCCGTCCTGGTCACAACTAGGAAGGGTAGCAGCCGCGACCACAAAATGCTGAAGTCGGAGACGCTGGACCAGGGCAGTCTAGATGGGCAACCACCTCTTGCCCGGCGGGGATGTATGCGTATCCTAATCACGCTGAAGTTTTCCAGTGAGAAAGTCCAATGCCAGAATGGAGGGGCAACCACCTCCACCCGGCGGTGATACACGAGTATCTCAAAACATGTCGAGGTTTTCCAGTGAGAAAGTCCAACTCTAGATCAAACTGGTGCAATGAAAACCATAGTGTCACACAATCCTGCTTCTGAGACCCACCAAGAACACAGGCTCAAGCCGTGCGATACTCTGAACCTCTTGTGGTCCTCTCGGGGACCTGTGTAGTCCTTGGGGGACCACGGGACCTATAGAGGACCACAGGGGTAAATTCAGTAGATCACAGGGAGGTCTTGGTGGCCGGAGCGAACGTAGAAGAAGAAGAAGACAAAAATCTCCACATTATTCTGGAATCTCTGTAGCTTCTTCTGCCTGAAAGGTCGCCAAAACTTTTGTCCAGGTTTGGCATAGTTTAAAATATTTAATATTTACATTGTGATTTGTAGCATGCGCACAAAAATCTGTGAAACTTCACCATGAGCATTCTCCAAAGATCACATAATTTTCAGCATAAGACTATAAAATAAAAAGTGGCACGTATTTTATTAATAAAAAACAATGACATTAAGTCAACTTTTTAGAAATGCCATTTCTAAAATAAGTATGACCTCAAGACACTTTAAAACACAATATTTACACTGAACACAGCAATGTATATTTACAAAATATAAAGCAAGAACCTCTTCTCATTGTCAGTTGCTTCCTATTTCCATGTACCTGTCATTTATGATTTCACAGATCAGATGTAGAGCTGGAAACACGCCTGAACTTGAGAAAATCTGATATAGAAAGAACAAAATTAAGAAACTAGGCATAGGTTTAATAATGAATAAAATCTCTCTCTCTCACACACACAAGAAGAGAGCAATTTTATGGTTATTTTTGTATGTTTGTGTATTTGTAAATGTAAACTTGGAAGTAGACCAATATACTGATTTTATGTGAATGTCTTAATTTCTTAATGCACTGACAAGGAAATGAGCAGTGTACACTAGAATGCCTTGCCATGCAGCCAGATATTATTATTAGACAAGGCACCTTTTTTTTCTCAGAATTTAATTTCCATTTTCCAGGATTCTTCTTTTTCTTCTTCTTTTGGTTGCCATTATGCACTTGTGGCCCAACACATCCAGCTCCAACTTGCCATAGTTTTATGACTGGATTAACCTTCCCACTGCAAATGATCTGCCTACCGTCTGTTTCCAGGGGCACCTCTGGGAGCTAGAACAGGGTCTCGATTTGCTATGGTCCAACAACACTTATGCAAGCAGTCAGATATGAGTCTCTGATCACCGTCTCTTTCAGCTTGTGGAATGTGTCTGCTTCCTTTACTCTAACATGTTCTTGAACATCTTACAATGTTTCCTGACCTGACTGAGATAAGTGGCAAAGACACTGTCCAATTTAGCAGCATCCACCTGGGTTGGTGAGCCTTAGCTGACCAAGACCCTGTCCCACCTCTCCATTGGTACTCCCAGCACTGGCTAATGACACAAGGATCACAATAGTCCTTGTGGTGGTGAAGTCTGCTAAAGAAGTACTGCATGCCCCGTTTTTCAGCTTCACTCACAGATTGAAAAAATAACCACTATAACCAGCCCCCAATCTGACATAATCTGTACCTCAATACCTTCACTGCATCAGCTGTGGACATGCCAGCTCACAGTTCCAGGGAGACAAATAAGGAAGAAGAGACTGAAAGGTTTTATATTTCCTATACTTTTTTTTTCCTCCATCTTCTGTAGCTATAGTATTTCCTTACGTGTTCCTTTCTCTCCACAACAAAGATATCAATATTCCACATGTCCATCTTTGAAGGAGATGATATCATTTCCAGGTCCTAGGTTCAGATAAGGAGCTTCAGTATGACAGATAGTGTGCCAAACTTTCATGCCAGAGAAAAGTGCCTTTCCTGTGTATTTTTATCAGGTTTTTAGGGTTTTTTTCAATCTTTTCTGTTGTCCCTGATAGAGGCATTATTCCAAAATGTTGGGCTGCTCTCACTGACTATTATAACCTTCTCTCTCCTTTCCTTTCTCTTTTTTTTTTGTTCCTGGCTAAATATAAGTAGAACAATTACCTTTATTTTTCCTTCACTTGAAACATATGCCACCGAGGTCCCGACTTCTGATAAACTCATCTTCTGTTGGAGAAACAATACTGAGCTAAATTATGAATCACAAATACCTGAAACAGTCCTCATGTTCATAACCTGAGAAACTTGCATCCCACCAGAAATTAAGTGGCGAAGGAAAAGAAAATATTATTTTTTACCTGAATCAGTTACTTTTCTCAACTAATTCTTATCACCCCTCAAAAATAACAACCTCAGAATTTTTTTTCCTGGCAACTTCACACAATTATTACTACCAAAAACCCTATGATACGTTCTTGATCTCAACCACCACTCCGTAAACTTAAAATGGAGCAAAACAATCAACAAGCATATACACAGGTCACGTTCTCCCCTCCTCTCACTCTTTGATATTGTGGAGGCTGCAAACTAACAAACTTAGAAAATTATGATATTAGACAATTTAACAAGATTTTAAAAAAAAAAAAAAAAACCCATGAGACAGACACCCATAAAAGACTTGTAACTGCCCCAAAAAACAAGTCTTTCTGAGCATGGTGACACACATATTAAAATATCACTCTAATAAACTATTACAGAATCAAATGCATATTGATAAATCTATTTAATACAATGATAATGTACTCATCATATTTAACTCCATGTAACATGCATGCACTGATGGAGATAACTATACTCTTTTGAAAATAATGCTTATGGATACAGTAAAATCTCATTATCACAGACTTCAAGGGCATTGGCAAACAGTCTGTTATATCCAAAGTCTGCTATATCCAGAATAAAATATATATATATATAGAAGTGCGGCCGGGACCTGTGAACCTGGTCCAGTATTACTGAGGTTCTATTATAAACAGGGTACATTATAACAGGATTTTACTGTATAAACAAGTTGTAAAATTCACCAAAAAAACAAGTTTCAAATTTTAGCGAAAGACAAGTTTTATATTAATGCACAATTTCAAATGTCATTAAGATGATTTTTTACAGCCTTCTCATATATATCATAAGGCAGCAAAGAATCATCATCATCATCATCATCATCTTTTGGTACAAAAAAAACTGTCAGTGATCAGGTGCCTCTGTCTGGAAACTGAGCCACAACACCAGCAGCATATTCTTCACATGTTTCCTTCGTTACAACATCTACACAACATCAACCGCTAAGAACCTGTAGCAAGCTGCAGCAACATACTACAACAACAAAGACTGGAAGCTGCAGTATAAAACTGGTGCACATCACAGGCAGAAGCATTGCATATTATTTTTTGTTTCTTTTTACAAAATTTCTCTGACATGCCATGAGAAGATGGAAGTTGGAGTAATGACTGGAAAATTTAAGGGAAAAAAGGAAGAGCAAGAGAAAAACAACTCAATGGACTGACCAAGTGAAATGGGAAAAGAAAAGCATCTGAATTAATAGGAAACACCAATGACTGCACAAGATGGATACGCATGATTGCCAACAATATTCAGTATAACACATAATAATAATAACAACACACATAAGCTGTTAGAAAATAAACCATCTAGAGAGTGCTCACAGTAAAGACAATGTTCATGGTGTACTCCAAGTGCTCTTCCAGGGCATTCACAAACTGGTCCACCTCTTGTTTGTTAAGCATCTGCTGAGCTGAGAGGTCACCGTGAAGTCTGCAGAACAACAACAAACAACAGACTGCATAGTTTGGTCACAAGTATTTTTCTCTTCATATCACGAGAGGAACACACAAACAGAACAGGACAGACGATGTTTTGGTGCATCAATGAATGTCTGTGCACAGCTCCTCGGCCAGGACGTCCAGGACCAACCAAAGAAACTGTGAATCGTGTTAGAAGTTTACCAGAGAAGGCCCCCCCCATCTTCGTCCTGGAATTCCACATACCATGTCTTGATAATGTTGAAAACAGGCGCTGTCTTCTAGAATTCCACTCAAAATCTTTGCTGCACAGTCACAACAGATGAGGTTCTTGGTATTCCAAAACACAAAATGACTGTTCACGTTTACTGAACGCCATATTTGGTACTGCTGCCTCCTACAGCAAACCATGGGAGTTCTGCATGCTGGCTTTAATTACAAAAAAATTCGAAGCGCCTCTCTCTCTCTCTCTCTCTCTCTCCTCGCGTAAGAATAATCATGATCCATTATGTAGTTTATTTTTTGCAAATTTTTAATTCACGCACATCTGCCTGCCTGTCTGTCTGCCTGTGTGTGTATATATATATATATATATATATATATATATCACCAACTAAGCTAACAGCCTGCATGAAGGATCAGGTACTCTGGGGAAGCATAGTAGCCATATAACAGAATTCCTTAAATTCTGGAACTCTGTGTTCTTTTATTTAATGTTATAGTGGAGTCAACCATGGATTTATTTGGTAGAATGACGTAGTGGTTAGCACCCTTAGTTATTTTTTTAAAGTACAGGTCAACTATAGGTCAAGTTTGACATTTCTTGTCATGTCTAGGCATGGGATTTTTTTACAGTTAACTAAAGTTATTTAGGACATGTTTGTTTAATTCACTATTTTTAATTACAGAAAAGCTTAAATTAGGATTGTTGTGTTTAGTTTATTGTCCAAGGTCATAAACAGGTAATTTTTGCAGGGATTGAGATTTTAGGCAGAAATGTTTTAATCACGCTTTTTTATCTTCCACGAGATAGAATCTTCAGGAAGATTTAGGAATAGGAACTGTAGTTCATATTTAAGGACCAAACTCTTGCGTAGGATTATTATAAGGATTAGATTGATTAGTAGTTTGAGATTCATTATGACTGCAAATTCATTATGTAGAGTTTGACTGAGAAGGATGTTTCAGATAGGATGCTAGGATGTGATCTGTTGGTTTCTTTTCTTCCTCATGGATCCAATGTGTAAATTTTTGATGCAGCTACGAGTTGTTAGAAATAGTTTGTAACTGAAGAATTGTGAATTAGTTCTACTGAGATTTCTGAGTGAAATATTTTTGGTGATGTGGAGTTGTATGTAAGGATCCATGGAATTTTCAGTGAGTTAATAAGTTGGCTCTTATCCCATCATGTTGAATGCCTGTTTTTCCTAGCTGAGAGTGACTGTTGCCCACTCCCTCCCTATATGGCGAACAAGTTCTCGTCTGGAGAGGAGTTGGATTATTAATCTGTTTACTCACTTTATTGCTACATCCTCACTTATTCACCACTCATTTTTCCCATAATAAATATGTGTAATTGCTATTATCAATTTGAGTGTTAGTGGTTCTCAAACTGTTGAGATGTGTTCGTTCTCAGTTACACATTAAAATTCCTCAGATGTAATCAGTAGACAGAGGAAGAAAAGGTAGCACAGTTCATCACTTGGGTGACAGCTTTACACAATTGTGAAGTACTTTAATTAGTGCCGTGTCTTGGCACATACCATACTATATCATTCTATTTTAATTGGTGCCGTGACCAGGATATGACAAGAAATGACCTTCAACGTGTCAAACCTGACCTATAGATGAACTATACTTTAAAAAAAATAACTAAAGGTGCTAACCACTACTTCAGTCTACCAAATAAATCCTGGTTAACTCTCTTATAAAAGTTAAATAAAAAGACAGAATTCCAGAATTTAAGGAATTCTGTTATAGCCAGTGCCAGTTGGCACAGCATCTGATGATATATTATATATATATACATATATATATATATTATATATATATATATATATATATATATATATATATCCATCCCTTGTACTCTGACACATTGGTAGGCAGCAACAGAGACTTGTGATACATTAAGATAGCACATAATCCTCAAGTTTATTTAAACTCTGCCTGACAAACACCCAAGTACATTACTCAACATAGCCATGCTGTGGGTTGATCCATTACTCAGCAAACAAAAGAATGCAAATCAAAGCAATTACACAGAGATTATAACTGTGCAATGACATTAAGCTGATGGATCTGGCCAAGTGAGGTTTTAATCAGCTCCTGCTGAAATTCTCAACTTTCATGTATGATGTTTGTTCTTCAGCTCCCAGCATAAACTCCTGCTGACAGAGGTGACCTATCTCCATGACTTGATGGTGGCCAAGTATGTGATATTAAAGAAGGCATCTTAGGACTGCTACAAGAGTTCTGGAAAGCCAGTATAATCAACTCCAAACCAAATTTAAACTTCACCACAGCATCTGTCGCAAAGAACTTAGTTTCAATTTACAGATATTGCAACAAGTGAAATACACTGACCACAAAATGAGAACAAAACAAAAACTTCACACAAATATGAGTACAAATATTATACAGCAGTACTAAGCACTCAGCTCACCTTTCCCAGATTTCCCTGCAAAAGGCAGCATCAAACTTGCAGTCTATAGTTGTAATTCCTTCACAAAGTTCCTCCAGTGAGTATTGCAACAGGACAGGGAATGCTTTCTGAGCTGTGGAAAAAAAAAGAGAAAATTGGTACTTTAAAAAATGATTAAACCACTTTTAAAAAATAACATGTGATAAACCATTTTTTAAATAAAAGCTACTAAAATAAATTTAGCTTTAACATATAAAATATGTCAAGAAACCTATTTTAAAAATATAAACAACTTATATAAGCCCATTTTTAAAATCCAAATTATTTCACCCAAAATTTGTTTATTATAGATATGGCATGCTCAATCTTACCTAAATGAACAATGCCCAACACATACTTTGCTAAATGAACAAAGCCTAATATACACCTGTGCTAAATAAACGATGCCTAATACACACGTGTGAACAATGCCTAGCACATATACAGTCGAAACCATTTAATGTCACATCGTCGGGACAATAAGTGATGACAATAAGTGGAGTTGACATAAACAAGAGTTCATTAAAAAGGATTTAACTGGGCCAGTGTGTATGCGTGTGTGTGTGTGTGTCCATCTGTCGTACATTTGCTTACATTAAACACATAACAAACAGCCAAAGCTATCATCATTGGACACAATATGTACTAATCACAAAATATATTAGTCGAAAATACATTAATCACAAAATACAGAAAGCTTACAATATAGAAAACACTATAATTAACCAGGATCTGACTTGTCAGCAGTAGTACTAAAAAGATGTGTGATAACTGATCTATTAATAAAAAAAAAGTCATTTAAACACGATAGAGCACTAAAAACGTCCTGCATCATGTCAGGCATACTGTAAATGAACAAGTGCACAGTCTTGAATGCACTTACAGACTGAGCGTAAGAAACAGTTTTGGTGGGTGTCTGGTGTGTGGACTCACTGACGTCATCACTATCCTCGGCGTCGCTATCTACCTTGCTTTTACTGCACCTAGTGACGATCTCTTCAACTGAATACACTTCCGTTAATAGCAAGCTGTCATCAGCTGAAATGGACTGATCTAACGTGACACTTCAATCAGATCAAGTCCAGAGGAACGTCAAAAATATCACTGGCATTTGTATTGATCACTGGCTCAAGCGAGAAAGTAAACTGCGATTTATGAAAGCAGTTCACAATCAATGACTGACTGAAGCTATTCCATGCTGCATGTATAAAATTAATCGTTATCTTGATGTTGATCTTGATGATACACTTTTGTTCCACAGCAAACAGCACATGACGCACTATACGATTTCTGTACTGTTGCTTGAAGGCATAAATGATACCTTGGTGGCAAGGCTGCAGCACTCTAGTTGTGTTAGGTGGCAGGAAAACAAGCTTTGTAACCATCAGATTGGTGATGTCAGCTCTTTACGTTTTTGAAGCACAGTGGATTTCATGACTTTCCGATAACAAGGAGCGGAGTCTTCTCAGTGCCAGACATGTTACAGCACACGTCAGCTGTTAAGCGATCTTTAGAACATTTGGCACTGTGGCATTTCTCATCATGAAAGCACAAAGTCCTGTTCAGCAGCAGTTTATAAAACATGCCTGTTTCATCCATGTTAAAAAAGTCATCTGGGCTGTACGCATCCAGAAATTTTGGCAAGTGATAAATCCAATCATTAACAAATCTGTGTTAACTTGGGCCACATAACCTGAAATGACCTTAAATGTTATGTTGTTGCATTTCTTAAAGCACTCAAGAAAGCCATTCGAACACTTCCAGTCGGGCATATCCATTTCTTTCGCAAAATGTTCTGCAATTTCTGCCGGCATAGGACCTCACACAGGCAACTGTGCAGAATGTGTCTGTTTGAACCATTTCGGCAGAGCACACTCAATATCCATGTAGGAACTCGCACGCCTTCGCTTACAGTTTGACTAACTAAAGATGAGTGAAAGTCTCGTTCAATTTTGTCTCGGTTTTTAACAAGTTTCAATACAGTTGAAACGTCATTTTCAAATTTATCAGCTACATTCTTTCTTGTAACTTTTGCATTAACTTGCTTCAGAATATCCATTTTACTGTTAAAATCTAGATCAATATATTTGCGTTTAGTAGCTATTATCTATCACAACGAGAAGTTCCCAGCTATACGATTCACAGTACACTATTTGAGTCTGACTATCACCTCACGTTGCCAATTTAACACCACCCACATCTTGATAAAGAAGCCAATGACCTAAAAAAGCCAGATTTTAATCACAAAAGGGCGGCCATGGCAAGCCTTTCATTCACACCACGTGAGTTTCAGTGCCAACATGTTCAAAAGGTCGATTTAGCAATTACTTGGTGATCAAACAGCTGGCCTCTTCTTTGATGAATCATGAAGCTGATAACACTTTGTGAGATGTTTGTAGCTTGTACTCGCCCAGTCTGTGATACAAAGTGGGGTCTTTAGCTCCTCTTGCTGCAAAAATACCGTGACATTAACTAATCTGTGGCAATAAGCTGGGTGATATTAATGGGAGTGAAGCCCATTAATTACTTATGGGAGTTGGCCGGGGTTACAAATTTATGTGACAATATCCAGGTGGTGACATAAAGTGATGTGATATTAAGGGGGTTCGACTGTATATGAAACTTACTAAGGAAAATGATGTTATCTATTATTATACCCATATATCTTCCAATGTAATACCCTGAAAAGACACTGAGCATGAAATGGTTTGATGTGATGGTATTTATTTAATATAGAAATAAAGTACATACCAGCAGAAGACAAATGAAACAAAATGAAAGAGAAGTGACTCCATGATATAGCAGAGAAGCTGAAGCCCTTGGCTCTTGATGCCACTATGAAGATACTGTTTCTCAGACTATAATATAGAACTAAGAATAAGAAATGTGTGGAACTTAAGAGAGAGAGAACGAACGAACAAACATACTTAATTTATAAAGGGTTGAAAACTGGGCACACAGGGCCGTCTAACAGTCTGCCCTTCATCATATACAGCTTTCACTCAGCCAGTCATTCAGCATTTATTAATGACCATTAATAATCATGAAGATACAATTAAATGATTACATAAATAAATAATAAACTTATCTCTTGCCCATACACTCCAAAGAGAGAGAGAGAGAGAGAGAGAGAAAAAGTAGTCATCTCCAAGAGTTAACTACTGTAGGAATCACACTAATAATGCTTTGCTAACTCAGGCAAGACACACTGATGATGTATTCATTGCTTGGATTTTCAAATGCTAGGCTCCACCGAAACTAATAATGCCTCTCAAACCTTCACTTTCAAGTCCTGAAAACATGCACACACGCACACACACACACACACACACACACACACACACACAAAGATAAATGAATTAACTCACAAGCTTTTCCAGATCCCCACTTTTATGAGATAACAACGTAGCACGTAGAGGGATACTCACGAACACTCTGGGTGCTCCATGAAGCCAGCATCCATCGCAGATCATTGTCAGAGAATGTAACAGAATGTGACCTGCAGTCAAAATGCCGCTGAAATTGTAGCAGAAAAATGTCTCATTCTTATATAATAACTCCAATGACACAGCGAATTTTATTTTGCTGATCGCTGAATCAATACAAACTGCCTCAGAACACCTCTAAATGATAAGATGGGCAACAAAAGAATTTCGGTGGAACTGGATGTGGATAAAAACAGGTTTCTTGACTCCACTGAGAAAAAGAAGGTTATCCCTCTTTAGTTATTTTAAATGACAGAACGCCTTTGTTAAAATGATATTGGGGTGGGTGGGGAGGGGGGAGGCATGTACAGTAAATGGGAAATGGTGAGTCTGAGGAGATGATGGGTTATGGTTATCACTGACATTCACTGAAGCTCCTGAACATTCACTGAAGTCACCGTCCAGGTCACATAATGGGACGTTATCAAGAGTCAACATTCTAAAAGGGGCAGACTGAATGAAGAATGACTGAATTAACCATAAATGTTCCATGGTACTCTTCATCACTATCACTCAACAAAAAGTGATAAGACGCTGTATTCTTATGACAAGAAAGTGCTTGGCTGTAAACAATGTAAAGAACGTAACCGTGACAAAACTATTACTGAAAAAAAAAAAAAACACAAACAAAAAGTAATCATTATCATATAATTCACAAAAGCACAAAATGATAAAGAAAAGCAAACATACCAAAACCACAATAAGATCAAGCACAGCACTTACCTCGAGCCATGACAGCAGCGTCTCTGTGCGAGACTTGTTGCCAGCAACCAGGATCACGGGGTAGTATGTGAAGTGGCTCACCATGCCTGCAGGGACTGGAGAGCTGTCCAAGTCCACACATATCAGGAAAGCACTGAGAACTATCTTGGCTCCTCCTGCTATAAAGTCAATTTGAAATTAGTGTGAAGCATAGAACAATGTATCTTTTGCTCTTTAGTACATTCCTATGTGCTAGTTATGCAAAGTATTTTTTACTAATTTCCTACATATGTAGAATAATACTGTGGATGACCAGAAAAACAAATGATGTTCTCAGAGAAATTGCAGAAGAATGAAAACTAGTTACAGCTATAAGAAAAAGGTTTATCATTATTCTCTGGTCATGTCATTAGAAGATTAAAGTTAGAAAATATCCTAATCAAAGGAAAACCCAAAGGAAATGGAAGGTGGAAGGCAGAAATAGCAGGCTTGCACAAACAGTACTGAAATTAAGTATAACCAAACTGACTGGATGGCATAAAATGGAAAAGTAAAATCATCAAACCCTAAAATAACACAATAATAAATGAATCAATCAATCAAGAAATGCACATCAACTACATTCACTCAGTTATACTAACAACAAGTGTTGGTGATACTGCCGACAAAATGATTTTCATAAACCTAATGTAATTTAATGTTATTACTCTCAACTCCCAGTTTGACTCCTTTCATAAACCTATTGTGATTTCATGTTACTATTCTCAACTCCCAGTCTGACTCTCCTTTCATAAACCTATTGTGATTTCATGTTATTACTCTCAACTCCCAGTTTGACTCTCCTTTCATAAACCTACTGTGATTTCACTTTCTATAAACCTAAAGTGATTTTTTTTTTCACTCCTCATAAACCGAATGTGATTTTCTTCACATAAGCACTCTAGATCCATGAGGTCTTGATATCAAGCATCATCCCAATTGTCTTGATCTACATTACTATCATCATTTCTACTCTCATCTTTTCCTTTCTGTAGTAACTCTACCTAGCTCATTCTCACCTGATTCAGTTTTCTCACTTATCTGAATCTGGACAGCTTTAGCATCATCTGGAATAAAGATGAATAAAGTATAAACATGCTCTAATGATCTAATTATCAGATTTATGAACACAAGTGCTTTAAAACGGAAAAGCTTGTCCAGATAAATTAAAAGTCACAGAAATATGGCAAAACTAAATGTTTTAAACCATTCATTTCAAAATCTCAACTTAAAATATGAAGTTTTAAAGTTTTGCCTATTGCTTTTCTCTTTAATGTTTCTTATGCTCTTCTTATATCTCCCAGGCACTTTGAGCATGGTGTTCTTTAATTCTTCCCGTGCCAAAGTCGCTATAGTGACAATTTCTGGTTACTGAGTTGGGTGCCATAGTCGTTATAGTGACAATTCATTTGTTTCAATAAAACAACTGGTGTAACATTTAGATTGTACATATTTCGTCTGCATTTCGGGTAACACTTTTCAAAATGGTGAAAGAGTCCTTAGTTATGAGCATGCCTAGCGAGAAAAAGGAAGAGAAACATTGAAAATTTTCAATTTTTGATGATGTAGATAGGGGTATGGACATGGCCTGTGACCACCCCACTGCTCTTGAATGTATCCCAAGTAGATCTAGACATATTTAGACGACTGGAGAAGTAGTTAGGAGGTTATTTCAGACATTAATTTAGCGAGAATGCAACATAGAATCACAATACGAGATCGACAAGTAGATCTAGACATCTCAGATGGTAAGTAGTGCAGATCTAGACCTAGCCAATGGTGAGCTGGGCACAATCATTGTCTAAAAACATCACATTACTTCTTTTTTCCTAAAAAGCTCTGCATTTATGAAATTTTCATACATTTAGTTATACTCTGAAACATAATAAGTACATTCCATTTTACGACTATACCCCCTAACATATCAAGATCCGCGGTTTTTGTGTGGCACGGACGGGAACGAGTTAAAGCTGATTTAGTGAGGGTTTTGAAGCACAACATCAGGTTGGATTAGGAGAGGGCTACAACCCTTGAGTGGAGATAAAAAGCAGGGGGGTGTGCTATACTTCTTTAGTAGACTCCACCACCAAGGGGACTATGGCAATCCTTGACCCATTAGTTAGGCCAGATCTGTTACTTGGAAGGCCCACCAATGGAGAGGTGGGACAGGGTCTTGATTAGCTATGAATCACCAACCCTGGTGCTAGCAAGTCAACTACGAGTTGCTAACTGTCAAAATGGGCTATGTCTTTACCTCCTTACTGAATTTTATCAAATCATCATCATCAGGTACCATGCCAACTGGCGTTGGCTATTATGTTTCTCCAGAGTACACGATCCTTCATGCAGGCCATCAGCTCAGTTGGTGATCTCCTCTCACACCATCCCGTCAGACTGTCCAGTATCATTTCTCTTGATCTTCCTCCTTTTATTTTTCCTGTTGTTATAATATTTTCAATGCCCCCTCTTCTCATTGCATGTCCTATGAAAGTACATTGTCTCTCTCTTATCTTTTTGACAAGGTTTTTTGTCTCTCCAGCTCTTCTCATACATTCTTCATTAGTCATTTTTGCTGTCCAGGGGATTCGCAACATTCTTTTAATAAATCACATTTCTGCTGCTTCCAATGATTTTTGTGCAGACTTGCCTATTGCCCATGATTCATTTCCATATAACAAGATAGGTTCAATATAGCATTTTATCACATACAAATGATTTATAAATTTCTATTATACTCATGACATAATCGAGTTTTATCACATACCTCGTACAAATAATTTATAAATCTCTATTACAATCATGACCATAATTCTTACTGTTGCCATACTGGTTTCATATAAACATAAGGTATCAACTGTCATTGATTAGTACTGTACTGATCTTACAACACAAACATGCTTTGAAAACTCATCAATTTGGGGAGGTGTAAAAGATGACTGTGCCAGAAGGACGATATGCTACTCGAGCTGTCTGACCTGAATATTTTTTTTTCTTCTGTTTCTAGAAAATGACTACGATCCCCTCATTCTTGTTAACAAGATTGGGCTCTGCATGTTTTCAGTGATGAAGAGACCATCAACAAGCCTGCCTAGTGGATGCTTTCTTGCAACTTATACATGTCCTATTCAACTCAACATCTTTGTTTCTAGATCATTACAGTATTATTATTATTATTACTACACAGGTTCTAGAAAGATCCTATGATGACAACTTACCTCGATGAAAATTAAGACCTTCATAAATGCTGAATGAGCACTTTACAGATCCATCACCTCTTGTGTGAGCGCTTGGCACCTTTTCATGTCAAATCGACAAACAAAATGATTATGCTATTTACAGACTCACATAAAGCACATTCATCTCTACAGTCATTGTTTTACAAATAACGAAGAATGGGAGCCCATCACTTACAACTTTTCCAACAGTTCTAGCAATCCTAAAACTCGTGTTCGATGGTCAAACCACACAAAAAAACTGATAAAAACACTGTAAAACAGATATCAGAATAACAGTTCAATACAGGGAATAAAAACGGCAAGCAGCAGATATGAAAGAATGCTCAAAGTCTTCGAAGAAAAAACAATCTGGAGAAAATGCTAGGGTTAACCTGAGAAGACACAGCAAGAAACAGAGAAATTCAAGAATACAACCGCTGAACCTTCTGCTTTGTGATCTTCCTCAAACACGATTTCAAGTGTGAACTTTACTGTAGCTTAAACAGCTGTTAGATTACCAAATAACTTTTCATAAAAAGTAATCACGGTGGGCCCCAACTCAGACCTGACTGCAGCATGAAAAGTAATCATTGTGGGCCACAACACAGACCTGACTGCAGCATGTAAAGTAATCATTGTGGGCCCCAACTCAGACCTGACTGCAGCATGTAAAGTAATCATTGTGGGCCCCAACTCAGACCTGACTGCAGCATGTAAAGTAATCATTGTGGGCCCCAACTCAGACCTGACTGCAGCATGAAAAGAAACTTGTTCTCTTGTAACAAGTATAAGTAGTCATCGATGAGCTGTTACAAAGGCATGACTACAAAATCCAATATTAAGTTTTCTCACAAGAAGATGTTTCAGTCTGTAACGTCCTTTTTGTTTTTGCATTTGTTCAAGCCCTTTTTAAATAATGTCATAATATAATACACCGTAAGAAATAACATCTTGTTAGCAGAAATGCAGATAAAGCCACTGACAGCAATTATTGAGGAAAGATGCTGGCGATGGTTGGGATATGTGCTCTGGATGACTGATGACTCACTACCAAAAAAAAGCACTACGATGTTTACCACAGAGGAAAAAAATTAAGGGTAGACCAAAGGAGACATGGAGAAGAACAGAGAGGGTGTTGTGCAATAGAGGGCTCACTTGGGCAAGAGCAGGAAAAAAAAGGCAAAGGATAGGCATTTACAGAAAACCCTTGCAGAAGCCCCATGTGCCTTGAGCACTCAAGGTTCAGAGAGAGAGAGAGAGAGAGAGATAATACACGGATAACAACATCATTACCTCAGTTTTTGGAGACCTTCTCTTAAACAATATAAAATAATGTTGGACAATTACCTGTGAAAATGCAAAATTTAACGACCTTGTATACTTGGTGAGAGAGGTCTTGTCAGATTTAAATTTGTAAAGTGGTGAAAGACAATAGACTCTCCATACTTTATGCAGCAAACCTTGAGAAGATAGAAAAAAAAGTTTAAAACATCCCTTACACAGCACTGATATTATGTACTCACTCTTTCCATAAGATGCTGTACTTTATATGAGCAGTCTAGGCCCAAATTTATCAACAAATTGTGTGATCTTCCAGTGAGTCTAACTTTTCATGGGAAATACAAAAGGTTAATAAACAACCATAAAATCCCTGCTTCAATTTCTCTGCTTACATCTTACATCCTTCCTTTGCCATTAAACGTCACTTAGGGCCCGCATAGTGGTTCGCCAAGATGTCCTGTCTTCTGCAAGTTTTTCAATCTCATCAAGGGATGTTATGCCCATTGAACTGGCTTCACTTAACAATGTCCTCTGTAGAGTTTCACGTGGTCGGCCTCTTTGTCTCTGGCCTGTTGTGTTCCATTTGATAGCTTGTTTGGGGATTCTCTGATTGTTTCTTCTCATCACATGACCGACATATGTCCATCTTCTTTTTCTGATCACCCATGAGACAGGTTGTTGTTTGCTCATCTATCTGATCTCTGCGTTGTTCTTGAATTCATTCCACTTTATACCGAGTATTTTCCTTAGGCATTTGTTTTCAAAAGAGTCTAATTTCTTGTCTATTTCTTTAGTTAATTTCCAGCTTTCACATACATAAATGAGGGTGGATATTACATTTGAATTGAATAATCTTAACTTGGTTTTTGTGCTTATAACTTTTGAATGCCATATGTTCTCAACATTCTTGAATGTCAATGCTGCTTTGGCAAATCGAATTCTAACTTCTTTTCTGGTGTCACCACTGTGGTCTATACAGCTGCCGAGATATGCAAATTGGTTTACTTCTTCACCAGCTGTTCCTTCTACGTATATTTGTCCTTCATCGTTAATGAGAACCTTCATTATTTTTGTTTTATCCCTGTTAATTTCAAGTCCTATTTTACTAGCCATTGAAGATAGGGCTTTCTGTTTTCACTTGCACTGATTTCATATTGTCGCTGGTAAGAGTTATCTCTCTCTCTCTCTGAACCTTAAGTGCCCAGGGCACATGGGGCTTCCGCAAGGGTTTTCCACAAATGCCTGTCTTTCGCCTTTTTTTTTGCTCTTGCCCAGGTGAGCCCTCTATTGCTCAACATCCTTTCTGTTGTTCTTCTCCATGTCTCTTTTGGTCTACCCTTACTTCTGCTCCCCTGTGGTGTCCATCTTAGTGCTATTTTTGGTAGTGAGTTGTCAGTCATTCGGAGCACATGTCCCAACCATCGCCAGCGTCTTTCCTCAATAATTGTTGTCAGTGGTTTCATCTGCATTTCTGCCAATAAGATGTTATTTCTTATGGTGTTTGGCCAAAATATTTTTTTAATTCTACGTAAACATTTAGTCTGGAAAGAATTCAACTTGTTTTCTATGGTTTTGGTGATTTTCCAGCATTCACTTCCATAGAGTAGTACACTTAGAACATTACTCTTAAATATCCTGATTTTCATATTTATGCTTAGTTTATTTGATTTCCATATATTCTGTAGCATTGCAAAAGCCTGGTTTGCTCTAGTAAGTCTGCTGTTGATGTCCTCTGTGCTGTCTCCATTTTCTACTACTCTGCTGCCAAGGTATACAAATTCGTTGACCTCCTCCACTAACTTGTTATCTACTCTGAGTACATTTCTGTTGTTCACATTTTGCTTCATTAACTTTGTCTTTCCTACGTTGATCTTTAGTCCGGTAAGAGTTATGTCATCTGCAAAATCAAGATCTTCCAGTTGGGATTCATATACCCAATCAATGCCCGCTTTACCTTTGCAACATTTTTTCATTATGAAGTCTATGGCAATTTCAAAAAGCAAGGGAGATAATATACATCCTTGTTTCACACCTGTTTCAATCTGGAACCATTCACTCATTCTCTGCTAGAGACTGGGAATTTTTTCCCTTTGTTTTTTAGACTGACCAGCACTGGGGTCAATCTAGCTTCAGGAAATTGGTGCCCTGGTTTCCCTGGGAAAACAAGGCAGCAAAAGGTGAGTGTCTGCACCTTTACCTCACAATTTTATGGCTTAGAAATGTGAAGCCACTAGCACTTCATACACCTATAAATGAAAATGCCAAGGAACATGCTTTTCTTTTTATATACAAGATGACATTTTTTCATAATAATATGGACAGAGCAGTCACCTGGGAAAACTTTAGTGCAAGACAAGGTGCCACAGACAGAAAAAGGTTGAGAAACCCTAGTCTGACAGCTATTCATAACTTGAATACTTGCTTTCTTCTTCAGTACAAAACCAGATGTACATTCCAAACGCAAGAAGATATGGGAAGGAAAACAGACAGAGACAGGTATGAAACAGACAGTGAAAGAGAGAAGGCAGACAGTATATGATGTCAGAGGAAGCATACATAAAGACAATGGATATAAAGAAGTTAATTTTCTACATGCATCCTCCTAGTATTTTTTTAACTGTTTCTCATGGCTAAGCAGCTGCTTGCCCTGTCAAAGTAGGTGGTTCATGCCCCAGGTAATTATTCCCTTGTCATTTTCTTTCTCTCATGTCTAAAGTGCTTTGTCTATTATTTTTTAATGCTTAACATACAACATTGTGCTAAATCATTTTTTAGAATTTTTTAGGGTACTTCACCACTCATTAATTTTTACTGCATTTCATTATCACTGATTTTTCAGAGATGATACTAAGAGAACAATATATAAAAACATTTTCTGCTTTTTGGCAACAACTTGATTTTAATGTGGATTTACTGTTCAGGGCATTTGGGAGTACATGGCAATGATATGGCAGACAGACTTGCTGGACAGGCAAAAATAAATAGCAGACAATGGACAAGGGGGGACATTGCTAAGGCTGTATTGGACAGACTGTGGGAGAATGAAGAGCAGGAATGGAAGAACAATGTAGCTATGAAAAAACTGCTGGAGCTAGGACAAATTAAAGGTGCTGCCAGGAAATCTAAACTATATGGCAGGAGCTATTAGCAAACATACTCTTGGATGGATGCTGCCGCACGTAGCTGAGGAACATATATGGGGTGTCCCAAATGCAGTGAAGCTGGAATTTGAATTTTGGACTTTTGATTTTATTATGTAATGTAGTTAGCCTTTTTTTTTTTCAAAAAGGTTAATCATAAAACAATCAACAAAATATTACCAAGACAACCTGGAACATTATTAATCTGTTCACTGTTATGTTCATCTCATGCGCAGTGACCCCTTGTGCTATATACTTTCACTTGAGAACTTCTCCAATGGTGAATAATTTTTTTTATAATCTAAGATTTATTACAACTCTCCGTGACTGATTATATTTGTCTCCAGTATTGTCACATCCTACTATTTATCTTCTCAATGACCAAAACTTCTTCAGTGAATGATTTTTACATAAAACTTAAAAAGAAAAAGAATAGTTCTTTTCAATAATGCTTTTGTGTGTGAAATGTCCCAAAACATAGTGTAACGCACAATACAACATCACAGTCTTTGGGCATCTATCTTACTTCCCATCATTTTTTTTTAATTTTTAGCACACACAACATCCTTTTTTTATTGGGCACTTTTCCTTCAATGTTGATGATTCTATTGTTGAAGGAAATATCCATGAAAAGTTGATAATCACAAGCATCAGTACTGTCGTCTGAAAAATGCAAGTGATTGAAGCAAAGAATCTTTTGACCAGTGTTCATTTATATTTCAGCCTTTTCATTCTTGTCATTCAGTCAATGTTCATGGCTGGGTATAAGTGCTCTAATTATCTTGTTCACTGTCAGAGCTGCATATTTCATCTTCACTATCGACCTTTGTAGGAAATTCTCCAAGAGCTTCTATACAAATTCATTTTCAGGCCTTTGTACAGAGAGTATTTTACATTATACTAAATGTAACATGACCACAATATAAGATGAACCCTGGAAATCAACAAACACGTGTCAAGCACTGATGACCCCTCCTATCTTACCAGGCAAAAACATCGGTACTGGCTTGATGACAAGTCCCATTTGCTGAAACTAGCCATAGAAAACTAAAAATAGCTGTTGTGATTCCCCTCATTGTTAAATGACTATATTAGTTTACACCAGTGATTAGTAACATCTCTCTCTCTCTCTCTGAACCTTAAGTGCCCAGGGCACATGGGGCTTCCGCAAGGGTTTTCCACAAATGCCTGTCTTTCACCTTTTTATCTGCTCTTGCCCAGGTGAGCCCTCTATTGCTCAACATCCTTTCTGTTGTTCTTCTCCATGTCTCTTTTGGTCTACCCTTACTTCTGCTCCCCTGTGGTGTCCATCTTAGTGCTATTTTTGGTAGTGAGTTGTCAGTCATTCGGAGCACATGTCCCAACCATCGCCAGCGTCTTTCCTCAATAATTGTTGTCAGTGGCTTCATTTGCATTTCTGCCAATAAGATGTTATTTCTTATGGTGTTTGGCCAAAATATTTTTCTAATTCTTCGTAAACATTTAGTCTGGAAAGAATTCAACTTGTTTTCTATGGTTTTGGTGATTTTCCAGCATTCACTTCCATAGAGTAGTACACTTAGAACATTACTCTTAAATATCCTGATTTTCATATTTATGCTTAGTTTATTTGATTTCCATATATTCTGTAGCATTGCAAAAGCCTGGTTTGCTCTAGTAAGTCTGCTGTTGATGTCCTCTGTGCTGTCTCCATTTTCTACTACTCTGCTGCCAAGGTATACAAATTCGTTGACCTCCTCCACTAACTTGTTATCTACTCTGAGTACATTTCTGTTGTTCACATTTTGCTTCATTAACTTTGTCTTTCCTACGTTGATCTTTAGTCCTATGTTGTTTGCATTCTGGGTTAACTTGTTTATTTTATCTTGCATATCTTTGTGACTGCTTGATAATAGACAAATGTCGTCCGCAAAGTCAAGGTCCTCCAGCACTGTGTCAAGGGTCCATTGTAATCCTCTGCGTTTGTCTGATGTTGCCTCCTTCATTAACCAGTCTACTGCCAAGATAAATAATGTTGGTGATAGTACACATCCCTGTTTCACTCCTGTTTGTACCCTAAAGCTGCTGGAGGTATGTTCTCCACAGATAACTTTGCACTGAAAACCCTCGTATAGGGCCATAGAAAACTAAAAATAGCTGTTGTGATTCCCCTCATTGTTAAATGACTATATTAGTTTACACCAGTGATTAGTAACATACAAAGTGCTTTAACACGTCATTAGCATCAAGGACACAGATATCCTCAAACATGTTAAGACACCCTTAGCAGTGATACTGAAGAATGTCTAAACATGTCCACAGAAACAAATGAGTTAACATAGCCCCTCATTTCAGAAGCCCACTCACATCAGCAGGGACAGACAACCCTCTATACACTCCCTACAGAAACACAGAGTACTTTACCTTGGTAGTCAAACTCTTCAGCTCCCCCGTCTACTCGTACAGCTCTTGTGCTAGCTGAGAAATTAAAGAATGAAATATGTTATGTCACATACCACTGAGAAAATGGTCTTCAGATTTTAAAGCATTAAGATGAAACTGGGATTCCTAGAGTCTTTATGTCAAGGCAATTTTTTATTTTAAAGCAGGTGATATTGTAAACGAACATGACCAATTTTTCCACTTTTTCAAAGAGGCAAATATTAAGAAAAAATAAAACATGCTGAACATAACATTTACTATATAAACCTGACCAATAACAGGTCAAATGACTGAAGAACCTATAATAAACTTGAGAAGCAATGTTGCACTGGATGGAGATTTCTTTACCGAGACCTTGAGGTTATTGCAGTTAAGTTAACCTAAGACTGCAGTCTGCATGCCAAACTTCTGACTCTGATGCTCTACTCCTTTATAAATGGCACACGTCTAATGATTCAAGCTCCATCCAAAATTGCCTCAAATTTTGGCTCTTTTATTTACTATTGTCTATTTCTGAAACTTTCATACAAGGTACATTCATGCAGGCTCTGATTTAACTAAAAAATTGCTTACACCTCTACTTAAAACTAACTCAACTGCACAGTCCTGTCCTAAGAACTGATATTAAGATATGGGCTTTACATGTGTGTAGATTCAAGAATAAACATAATTTTGCGTTGGCTTTTTAGGATGAGGGAGTATGCCCGACACTAGCTCAGGGTAAGCTCGGGTGTATTAAGCTGATTTGCCGCTTTTCATCTAAGGAGGTGCTTTTGACGCAGACAGGTATAATCTATTGTGGGTTCTTGCCAGGCATCGTCTTGCTGAGCTGCTCCTCTCACGGCCGACTCAAAAAATTTTGCTGAATTTGCAAAGCTGGCCACAGTAACGGAAAGCAACATTTGTGTTACGATGCCCAGTTTCCTTGTACTTGCATCTTCTAACTTCAGATTTGGTCTCATTTCCTCTTCAAATGATGCTCCACCCCTACACAGAGTTGCTCCTCATGTAACTCAAGTCTTTTGTGAGTTTTTCCTAGGCCTCATGACTGATAGAAAAATCTCGCACTGATGACCTACAAATATCTTTATATCTCAGTTTAGGCCTACTAAACTGAATATAATAATATTTGATGATTATGGCAATGATAACTGATGCTCAGTTTATGACTGAAGATGATAATTCATGATTATGATAGCAGGTTGTGGATGCTTCCTTCAGTTCCCAAAGTGAATGCCACTCAGACAGAGGCAAGGTACTATGATATGGACCATGCTGACACGCGCCTTGCTCCTCAAACTGCGGGAACAGTTTATTACAAGGCAGAACTTCAAAGACATGAGACTAAATCTTGCTTGACCATTTCCTAGTGCTAGGGTGAGCACTTCTGCTCCCAAACTCCTTATTCAAACCCAGTGGTTCCTAAACTTTTTCAAGTCATAGACCCCTTAATCCAGTGATAATTCATCATTTCCTTACACTCCCCCACCATGTTGTATTCAATTTAAACCTTCACACACTTCTGTTACTCTAAATAATCTGGACTTGCTATTTAAACCCCCACATGACCTTCATGGATTCCAGGTTGAGGAATAATGTCCTGTACTTATTACCATAAATATGTTCTTACCAGTTACTCTTATGCTTCGAGGGGTCTTGGTGAAACGAGGTGTTCTGGATGGATTTCGAGACGATGCAGAATAAGGAGTGCATGCCTGCAACCTTCTGCTGGTTCCTTGTACAGGTTCTGGCACATCATTCATTGTTTAGCTACTTCAGTATCAACTGATCTGTCAATGAAAAAATAAGCTATGAATTCCCAACCATGGAACAAAACTAAATGACTGTAATTACTGCAATTTTTTTCTTAACTCTTAGGAGATGAAAGATCCCTAAAAGGATCTTTGTGCGCCGGGTCTCTCCCACCCGAGAGCCCTATAAGGCTTCGGACTTTCCTTCATTGAAAACATGATGTTACTTTTCATTTAACCAGTTAGAACTCTTCTGAATCCAAAGTTAAACTAGTGTTTTAAGCATGGGGGATAAAGAACCCATATTGGATATATAGATGGGGGGTAAAATTCAAGATTATTTCGAGACTGAGTGGTAGAATGGTCACACTGACCGACTAGACCTATGTTACTATATGTGTTTCTCATAGCTGTAGATCTGTTATTGTATGTCACAAACATCCATAAATATTGATTTTTCTGTGTTGAAATTTGAATGACTACGTATTCTATATTGAATTATGACACAGCTAAGGTAAGTATAAAGTAGATTTTATTGCTCAGCCCTAAAATATTTTTAGCGCCAAAAAATCAATCCATCGTTTCACACCAGTTTTTTTTCTTTCTTTGTTTTTTTTATGACAAATAACTTCATTTATGGAATCTTCATTCATTTCTACTTATTTTAATGTGTGATACATACATGGTGATCATGGAATTAACTCGGTACAATAACTTTTACACAGGGACCACCGTTCTCCAAAATGTCCGTGCTCTTCTCCAATGTCTGCGTCGTCAGAAACTAAGGAACGGTTTGGAAGTAACGCGTCTTGAAAGAGTTAACCTTTAACAAATCTGCTCCAACTGTTGATGGTAGTCTAAGAGTTAAGGGGCTGAGTTTCAGACTGTTGTATATCTTTGTAGAAGAGGGATGTTAGATCCAGCCAAGGAAAGAAATGGGATCAGAGGAAATATGACCTTGGGGTGTTACCTCAAACTTCCCTTTCTGGAAGTAGCAACTCCTCTTTTCTGACTAATCACTATTTCAGAGGGTTCTCCCAGGTTCTTCTTCCCTACATACAGGACCGACCCCACACTGACATCACATAATCTAGTAAAATGTCCAGCCTTCAGCATTAAAATAGGAAATTTACTGAATAAAAACGATCGATGATGACTGATGAATCAAGGATGATGAAGCAAGACATGACAAATAAAATATACAATATTGTCCTTGGTTAATTCTGTCTATTGCAGGAAGCATAATTCACGACAATGTGACATAAAAAAAGAAACGCAACAGATCTGCCTTGAAATACCTGGAGCAATAGAAACGGAGAAGCATCATCCCTTGGGTCTATAAACACAGCAAATAATAAAATGAAAATACGACACCTAACACGATCTATACTAATTAGTCTTAGTCACTTGTAGATGAAGCCATATGATACTGAAACAACTAAAACACTTGAAGAACACTTCCCGCAAAAGTTACCATTATCCCATTTATGAATGACTAGCTGTAACTTATATGAGGGTATGGCAGTTAATTCTCAGTTACATTCTGTACCTTGGCATGTAGATCACACAATAGTATTCAAATAAAAAGCATTTTAGATTTGACCCACTTTCTGACGTATATTTTAGCATGCAACATTATCATTCTATAAAATTATAAATGCTGCATGATATTTCCTTACAATTTGTTTTAATGAACAAGGCAAAACAAGTCGAAGAATACGTTACCTTCGTATATTTTCATTTCTATTATTTGAACTTCAGAACATTTACAGCGACTTCCGGTTGTTTGTTCTATCGCCATGTACCCGTTCGGTAATCACACTAACTTTTTAATCTTCTTACATCTTACATTCTTCCCGTGCTGTTGAGCATCACATAGGGCTCGCATGGTAGTTCACCAAGTTTTCCTGTTTCTGGTCAGCTTTTTCAACCTCATTAAGGGATTTTATGCCTACTAATTTGGCCTCTCTTAACAATGCCCTCTTTAGAGTTTCGTGTAGTCGACCTCTTGAAATAGAAAATATTATGAAACACTTCCAATATTATTTTTAGTCAGTTGCTATGCTGATCATATCACCTTTTAGTGTGCTCAGATATCAATAAAATATAGACAGTAATATCAAACTAAGAAGCCAAGTGACATGAGCAGGGCCGGCTCCGAGAAATTTTGCCTCTCCTTGAAGAATTTGCTGATTTACAATATACATTATTCGCTTACTGTTTGGAGCAAATATGTATACTCTGACATCAGAAACATGACCTATATTTGGTCAAACCCTTATTTCACTTCTTTGACGTATCATCACCATCATCATCATCATCACCTCGTACCGTCTCCTCCGGAAGGTTGACTGCAATGAATCTCCACTCCGTTCTGTTTCTTAGCTTCGCAATGCTAACGGCTAAGCTGGTTCCTAACCATTTCTTCATGTTGTCAACACATCTATGTCGCCGTCATCATTTTGTTTTCTTCCCTTTGATCTTGCCCTCTTCTGTTGAAGGTATTTTTTAAATTCCTATTCTTCTGTTTAGTTCAGTTTCATATTTTTCATCTTCTGCTATCGTGTGCCTCAGATACATGAAATCTGTTCACGTAATTCTTCATTTATTATTATATTTGTGGCTAGTTTAATTTTTCTCTGCTGATTACCATAACATTTGTGTTTCTAATATTTATTTCCAGTCCATACTTTTGGCTGCTGTCGTTTATTCGCGTCACTAGATTCTGTAGGTCTTTTTGTTCTCTGCCATCAGCACGGTGTCATCTGCATATTTTAGCAAAGTTAATGATTTCTGTTCCATTAATGTTTGGTTCAGGCATCTTACTAATTTCTTTGAATACCTTCTCCGTATAAAGGTTAAACAAACATGTAGAAAGACACGTCATTACCTGCCCCCTTTCTTTATATATCTATTGATGTTGAGTAGTTTGTGTTGGACCCCACAACTATTGTTTGTTCTCAGTATAGATTGTTTATTATTCTGATGTCTTTACCATCAACATTAATCTATTTCACATACTCCATCAGCTGTTCGTGCCTGCCTCTGTTGACTGCCTTTGTGTAAATCTTTGAAGTGTATCGTCATGTCTGATTTAAAATTTAAAAAGAAAAAAACTTTAGAACCATAATTATTACGCTCGATGTACATTTGATTTCTTATTTGGAACTGATAAGAATCCTTATCAAATGGAAGGTGACGACAGCAGTAATCACATAATCCACTGCTTATGGGCCGAGAAGAGGTGTGATTATCGATTCTTCTTCATCGTCATCATTTGGCGAAGAGGTGGAGGAGCCCGATTCATATACAGTTCTAACACACAGAGTAAGAAGGCTGCCGCTTCCGGTTTAAAGAGTGATCTCCCACTGATGTACCCCCAAATATGACGAAGATGCAGGGCTCCAGGCAGCAAAACAACGCGGCCAGGCGAAGAAGTGACTTCGAAAATGCCCAGCGTAAACAGAAATCCACGGAACAACACAGGTCTTCAGGCAAAAAACAACTACCAGAACCGACTCATATCGGTCACTTCTTGGTTATGCTACTGATGAAAGTGTGTCGGATGATACTATTTGTTGACACATCCGTGAAGATCGGTGTTTACCTGATCGGCGTTATGATTGGCTCGATCATTTGCGATTTATTCGTTGTTCCTAAGACATTTATGGCAGACAGACGCAATCCTCTGAACCAGTACTTTGTAAAATTGGGTTGGGGGTGGACTTTTACTTTTGTTGGAGTCTACATCACTCTGACAAGTCTTGTGTACTGTTGTAGGGACCTTGCCAAAGTATGCCAGCACCTTATGCGTGTTGTTGTTGGAACATTCTGGTGGTATGTGTGTACATCACTTTTCATGCACTTGGAGAGCACAATTGGGATATGCACTCACGTGGGACTCAGTGACAAAACAGCTTGCCTGGAGGCTGGCAAAAGCTGGCTTGGTTTTGATATTTCTGGACATGTCTTTCTTGAGATACACTGCCTCTTAATTATTTCGGAGGAGGTTAAAACGTTCAAAGAGTGGAGAAAGCTTGGAGAAATTCTTCATGATGAACATTTGCAAGACAAGCGAAATATTACAGAGGAGGAAATACAACAGGCTCAGATGAATTACAAGACTTTAACACCATATATCAAAGGGATTGTGCTGTGCTTGACAATTATGCTTTTGTTGTTTGAATTTATGCTGCTAATTTCAACAATTTATAGATTCCATACACTCTCTCAGAAGGTAACTGCTTCTTTTGTAGCTGTAATATGCTGGTTTGTAAGCTACCGGATTTTATTCAGGTCAGGCAACCCGTATCCATTTGTGCCAGTAATGCCAGGACATTGTGCATTAAGTTTTATGAAAATAGGATAAATCATGTGATATTATGCCCTTGCGACAGTGTGATTTGTAAAAGTACTGGTTGTATTGTTAAACCATGTAATGAATAGTAGGGGTGTCAGTATTACTTATAAGTAATAATTTTGTTGGAAAGCTGGGGAGAAAGATTAATGCAGCAGAAATGTGGTTCTACAGAAAACTAGGTCATATAACATGAGGAATGAAAAGAACAAATACACAAGTTTTAGAACAGCTCCAAGTGCAATGTGAACTTCTCAAAGAAATAAGGATGAAGAAAACAAACTACTTTGGCTGTGTCAAAAGACATAACAATATACTGAAGACAGCATTAGATGGAAAGGTGGAGGGAAAAAGAGCAAGGGGTAGATAGAGATGTAGATGAGAATATAGCATACAAGAATGGACAGGACACGGCCTGGCTTATCTATCATTAAGGCAAGGGACCAGGAAACGGAAGATTCATTACTGTCAACCTTCATTCTGAAGGCTTATGATGAGATCTTATTAAACTAAGTAATGAATAGTAACTGTGACATGAAACAGTATAAATACCAACTTTAAGGAAAAAAAAAAACTGTAGTTCTGCTAAATTTTAGTAGTAATTGCTATTGGCACCATAAAAGAGTTTTTTCTTTAAATAAGTAGATGTGGCTTGTTTTTGGGACCCGACAGAATAGTATTCCTTAGAGAAACTTTACTTGTGTGATGATTTGATAAAACTTTGACATAATAAGCTACCATCTTATCTTACATCCTTCCTGTGCTGTTAAACGTCACATGGGGCTCGCAAAGTAGTTCGCCAGTTTTTCCTGTCTTCAGCGAGTCTTTCAACGTCATCAAGGTATTTTATGCCTGTTAATTTGGCTACCATAACATTATGTTTTTATGTGAGTCCAGTCTGCTTGTGTCAGGCTCTCATTATTAGTGGTGACAGAGTACATTTTTGTGATATTTTAGTCTTATTCAAAGATAGACTGGAAGAGCAAAGAAGGAAAGGTGGACTGTATTGAGGAAAGGAAAATAGTTAAATATTCATGAAAGTAGTAAATAAATGAAGTAGCTCATTTATGACATGTAGACAAAGATGGACAGAGCTGAGTGTAGTTTAAGACCTGTGGATGTAGACAGAGATGAATAGAGCTGAGTGCAATTTAAGACCAGTGGATGTAGACAAAGACATTTAAGACCTGTGGATGTAGACAGAGATGGACAGAGCTGAGTGTAGTTTAAGGCCTGTGGATGTAGACAGAGATGGACAGGGCTGAGCGTAATTTCGGGCCTGTGGAACAGTATAATGGTCTGAGTGTCAGTAACATGATTGAGCGAGGAGGGAAGAAAGGGTGTGGCTTCAAGTGTAATGTAGAGGCTGAGAAAAGTGAGAGGTGACATATGGAGGGTGGGGTCATGGAAAAAGAAGAAGACATACAGAAAGGCCAGCTGGTAAAGCCTGTACTACTTAAGAAAAAGAGAGAAAAGTCAAAATTGACCAAAAAATGACTCTTTTTTAATAAAAAGAAAAATGAAAGCGAGTTAGAGACATGGAAGCAATTTGTAATTCAGAGACCTCTGAAAGGGTCCGTCATTTTCTTTTTCCTGTGGTGCCCCCCTCCCCAAAAGAAAAAAATTCTCTGTGCCTTTACTTTAAGAAAAATTTTTGTCCACTTTTTTTTTTTTTCTTTTATCAATCGTGTGTTGGAGTATGGTGGCTTCATTTTTGATAATTTGTTTATATATATTTTTTTTTTTAAATTGTGAACTTCCACATTATAAAGGAGTGAAGCTTTTTAAATAATGCTCATTTTACTTTATCATATCATGTTGGCTGTGGTCAACAAAGTTTGGTTAAATAGTGAATATAAAAGGTAATCCTGTCATGCCATAGAGGCACATAGGGATATGGTGTTAGTGCCCATATTTTCCTTGACCTGTCAGCACACTAGAGGGTGATATGGTCAGTATCACGCCTGGCCACCTTTCCTTCCCCAACTCCACAAGAAGTCGGGTACCCATTTCTACAGCTGGGTGACTGGGGCACCTCCGGCCAGATCCAAACCCCTGACCTTTGCCGTGAGAGACCAATGCACTAACCACTTTGCCACTCAGACACCCAAATAGTAAATATAACCTGGGCTAATTGTGAATGAAAAATGCTTGGTAAAATTGTGAGCAAGAATTAGAACTTGAGTTCACTGTATCTGATTTTTTTTTTTAAACTGTAATGAGAATATTTATAAAATGTTTTATTAACATTCACGGTTGTAGATAGCAAAACATTTTGTTACCAAGAGCAAAGAAAAATTGTAGACACTGCAGTTGGGGCACAAGAGAAATGCATTTGTCTAACTAGAAAGCAACAGCTGCACTGTCCTCACATTGTTCTCTCTTGACAGAGTACATTTTTGTGATGTTTTAGTCTTATTCAGAGATAGAAAAAAAAATAAAACAGACTGAAAGAGCAAAGAAGGAAAGGTGGACTGTATTGAGGAAAGGAAAATAGTTAAATATTCATGAAAGTAGTAAATAAATGAAGTAGCTCATTTATGTCATTTAGACACTGATGGACAGAGCTGAGTGTAATTTAAGGCCTGTGGATGTAGACAGAGATGTAACAGCAACAACATGAAGGTCAGTGCTGAAGAAATGAAAATCATGGCCATAGTGAGAGAAGAAATCCCAACAAAGATCTTCCTAGACATTGAAACAAGTGAAACATTTCAAATACCCACGTGGCACAGTATCATCCTCTGGGAAGACTGACGCTGAGATTGAGAACAGATGCAATAAAGCAAATCATGTCATTGGACAAATGACTCCTTTACTGAAAAATAAATACATCACAACTGAAACAAAAAAGAGCACTGTACAACACAATTTTCCTCCCAGCTATATGGTGTTAATGTCAGACATGGACACTAACAATCAAAAACAAAAGAAAACTCATCACGACAGAAATGAGATGTTTAAAGAGAATAATAAATGTGACAAGAATAGACCAGATAAGAAATGACGCCATCAGGGCAAAGGCTGGAGTAACACCGGTATCACACTTATCCAGAACTCAACACAGTTACTACCAGACAGTAAATCACAGGCAGCATTTACACTAAGATTTGTAAGTAACAGTGGAAGAGGCCGCCCACGCAGGAGATGGAGAGAGGACATTACAGCAGCATTAAATATCACATTGTATGAAGCAAATCGTCGAGCCCTATCAAGACATCTGTTTGTATAAAAAGTATATGAGGAAGGAGATGAGACAAGAGTCTAGTTGTTTTCATCTGTATCAAAAACTCTATCAGTGTTCAGTGCAATGTCAGAGTAAGTCCTGTTTTTGCAAACTATCATCCTGTGCTGGTGATGAGTAGCAGTTGCTGATTACTACAGAAAGAAATTATTGCACTATCTTTTGTCATACAATAATGACCTCAAGTTTACTTCTCCAGTGACAAGAAGAATGTCATAATTTATACTGCTTTTTATTTCTTATGATATTATTTACGTCATAGTTTTTTTTGCCTCATTATACTGTTTTATGGCTATTTTATTATCTTTTTTTCATATAAGAAGATGGTTTTGAAGCTGCCATATAGCAGTTGTGGTTTTGCTGTGCATCATCTTGCTGAGTTAGCTCCCCTTGTGGCTGTGTTCAGTTTGTGTAAATGGCCACAGTAACAACAGAAGAAATTTGGTGTTTGCAAGAACTAGTTTCTGTGCACATTGTTATTTTAGCTTCAGGTTTGGTCCTCATTTCCTCCTCAAACGATGTGCTCAAAGAGTTGCTCTTAGCCCTTTGAAAATAAAGTCTGTTTGTTTGTTCTCCACATAATTCAGTCTTTCACAAATTCTTCCCAGATCTCATGACTGACAGAAAGTCTCGCATCGATGACTTATAAATATCTTTATTTTTCCTCCTGACATCAGTATCACATACTTTACTCATAACAAGACTGTTAAGATAGCTTGTTTTGTTCTTCTGTTAAGATAGATTGTTTTGTTCTTCTGTTAAGATAGCTTGTTTTGTTCTTCTGTTAAGATAGCTTGTTTTGTTCTTCTGTTAATATGATGGTGGTGTTCTGTTAAGATAGCTTGTTTTCTTCTTCTGTTAAAATAGCTTGTTCTGTTCTTCTGTTAAGATAGCTTGTTTTATTCTTCTGTTAATATGATGGTGGTGTTCAGAGTTAAGGAACTTAGTTTTCACATGAGTCATTTCATATTCAAATACTGGTCCGCAGTCATTTGTTCAGATCTTCACAGAAAAGATCCAAGTTACTTAAATTTTTATCAAGCATAATTTAGTTTCCCTCTGAGACAAAATATAATGTAATTTTATTGTGAGTGTTTGTGTAAGCATTCAGATTAATGTGAATTTATACATGTTTTAAAGTTTTACTTTTATTGTTGCCTTAGATTTATGTAATGTCAGAAATATTCACTATACATTATTATCCTGTATGAAGGGTTGTGGGTCTGTAGAGTAGTTTTGATGTTTGTCTGATTTAGTTCAAATTGCACAGATTTACAGGTCATAAAGAGTAAATAGCAGTAATACAGTTATGTTTCATATCATTCATTCATTTGCATGTCCCTTGCGGAACTTTGCCTCCCAAAGTTTCATATCTCAGAACATAAATAATAGTGAGAGAACTTGTATAATGACAAGTAGTTGTCATATATAAAACTTTTTATCTAGCTACTGTTTATGATTAAATAAGATTTCCTCTCTTAAATAAGATTTTAAGGACATGCATCTTTCCCATAGCAACATATGCCTGTGAGACGTGGACACTTAACAAAGCAGCTGAGAAACACATAAATGCCTCTGAATGTAAATGCTACAGAAGAGTTCTTCAAATACCATGGATACAAAAAATACATCCATACTACGAGAACTTAATATTGAAGAAGGCTGGCTGATAAAGAGGATTAAACAGAGAAAACTTAAATATTTTCGACACATTAAACATCATGATAATTTAGAGAAGACAGTCTTGGAAGGGTACATAATGGGGAAAAGGAAGACCAAGGCGAAGATGGCTGCAAGACATCGTTGATGATTGCAAATGGATGCTTCAGCAGCAGGCCATCTTGCTCACAACCGAGAGGCCTACAGGAAAGTTTGTTAGGGAGGCAAAGTTCTACAAGGGACATGCAAATGACTGACCATTTATGTTGCATTTAAAAAATGGATTCAGATTTTCAAATACGGTATTTCATTTTGCAGATCCATGAGACCTAATGAACTAATGAATGAACTTGATGGAAACTTTAGTCAGTGAGATTTAAAACACATTTTTTTTATGTGTCATAAAAGATAACTTCTATTAAGAGCCATGTAATCAAAGTAATGTTAAAACATTCTGTAATATTCTTAATAATTTTACTACTGTAATCTCAGATATAAATATTTCAACCATATTTACATTATTCCATTTTAACAAGCATATTTATTGAACAGATATTAAACATTTGAAATATACATTATATTTAACAGTGTTCTTGTTTATTGTACGCGTTTATTTTTGGAGTTCTGTGACTTGGATAAATTGGATTGTTTTCGACAGCTCTGTCTTGGATAAATTGGACTGGTTTCGGCAGTTTTTGTATAGGGCTATAGAGTTTGGCTTCTTGGGTGGTTTTATTGGACCTTATGTACCTCACATTGTTTCATAGTTGGTACAGTTTTAGCTGACAGAGCACTTGTATGTTTGCCAGAGTTGCCATGTGTAAGCTTTGAGCACATGTAAGTAACAAAAAAAGGAGGCACATAGGGGGGATATGATGTTAGTGCCCATATTTTCCTCAGTCTGTCAGCACACCAGAAAGTGATGTGGTCAGCTTCAAACCTGGCCATGTTTCTTTTCTCACTTTCAGAAGAAGCTGTGTTTCTGTAGATGGGTGACTGGTGCACTTCAAACCAGATAGGAACACCGACCTTTGCCATTAGAGACTAAGTGAACGGACTGCTTTGCCATTCATGTGCCCTTGTAAACATATAGTTTTGTAGCTATATTTTTAATTTACAGGTGATGTGAAGTGTTTTTAAACAGATATGTCTGTCTTCTATATGCTTCAGGTGTTTATTTTGTAGTGGGTTTAACCTTTTATTTGTCATGTTTACTTTTGTTCTTTGCAAGTAAGAGTTTGTTTTATATTGGTTTAAGTTGTTTCCATCGGCAGCCTGGAAAAACTGATCAGTTAGCTTGGTTTATCTTTTAACGTTGTATTAACCATCAACACTGGTGGAAGACTCTGAAAGTAACTGACATATCATTAGTTGTCTGCATAAACTATAATCTATATATACTGTCCATAGTGACTTTCTTAACCTTCTCTTACATCATGAGCTCGTTCACACAGTCTGTAAACACTTGATTCACCCATTGTTTCCCCCCCCCCCCCCCATCTGACTCTCATTTTGATGAGAGTCCTACTCAAATTCTGTCTGATTCCGAGACATGATGGCTTCGTGACAGAATGTTAAGGTAACATGTATGAATCAGCATTTCTGTTTGAATCATTTTATACAAAAAACTAACGGCAAAAAGATTTTCCTGTATCAGAGTGGATTAGTATATATATTTATATATATTTTATTTTATTTTATACAGAGTTTGCCTTTGTTTCCCTCTATTGTTTGTTTAATTGGTTTTTTTTTTCTAATGTCCAAGATCATTTATTAAACCTGCGTGCAATGATCCAGAAGGTTTGTTTTTGTTTCAAAGGCATTGTCATCTCATCATCTCATCATCATCATCAGGTGCCATGCCAACTGACGTTGACTATTATGCTTCTCCAGAGTGCATGATCCTTCAAGCAGGCCATCAGCTCAGTTGGTGATCTTCTCTCACACCATCTCGCCATACTGTCCAGAATCATTTCTCTTGGTCTTCCTCTTTATATTTTTCCTGTTGTTATAATATTTTCAATGCCCCCCCTCTTCTCATTGCATGTCCTATGAAAATACATTGTCTCTCTCTTATTTTGTTGACAAGATATTTCGTCTCTCCAGCTCTTCTCATACATTCATCATTAGTTATTTTTGCTGTCCAGGAAATTCGCAACATTCTTCTAAAAACCACATTTCTGCTGCTTCCAATGATTTTTGTGCAGACCTTCCTATTGTCCATGATTCACTTCCATATAACATCTGCAGATGATTAACAGTCAAGTTTTTTTAATCATCTTAGTTTTTGATAACTATGTTGGAGATGGTACAGGTGTCTCATTAAGTGAAACAAAACAAGTTGAACTCTTCCATTATTTCAAACAGACTTATGTGCCGGCAGCAACAGTGCAACTGACACCACGTAATATTTTCCAGAGTTGCCAGGTACACAACCTAGTTGGGCAAAGGACCAGGCTAGACCCCAGGCCCCATACATAAGAAGCTCCAAGGCATTGCTAAAAACCAAGGATGCACTGCTGCATTTGTGAGAGAGATTGATGTTGATATCTGACAAACTATGAAGACAGCAATAAACCAGACAAACGATGTGGATAGCAATAAACCAAACAAATGATGTGGATAGCAATAAAGAAAACAAATGATGGGGATAGCAATAAACAGGACAGAGGCATGAAAATCAATAAATAAGACATTTGGTAAGGTTAAAAAAAAGAGCATCATTTTAAAAGATATCATGTCCTCACTGGCTAGAAAAACAGGACTTGAAATTAAGAGGGACAAAACAAAAATAATGAAACTTTCCATTAATCAACATGGAAAAATACACGTAGAAGGAACAGATGTTGAAGAAGTTAGAATTACGAAAGCAGCATCGATCTTCAAGAATCATGAGAACATATGGCATTCAAAAGTTATAAGCACAAAAACCAAGTTAAGACTACTCAATTCAAATGTAATATCCGCCCTCATCTATGCATACAAAAGCTGGAAAACAGCTAAAGAAATAGACAACAGATTAGACTCTTTTGACAACAAATGCCCAAGGAAAATACTCGGCATCAAGTGGAACGAATTCAAGAACAATGTAGAGATAATACAGATGAGCAAACAACAACCAGTCTCATGGGTGATCAGGAAAAGGAGATGGAGTTATGTTGGTCAGGTGATGAGAAGAAACGATCGGAGAATCCCAAAGCGAGCTATCAAATGGAATACAACAGGGCGAAGAAAAAGAGGCAAACCACGTGAAACTCTAAAGAGGACAATGTTAAGAGAGGCCAAATTAATAGACATAAAATCCTTTGATGAGGCTGAAAGACTCGCCGAAGACAGGAAAAATTGGCTAACTACCTTGCAAGCCCTATGTGTCGTTTAATGGCACGGGAAGGATATAAAACGATAACAGCGTAACTAGGGTATTATACTTTAAAAGGATTCATGATAAAAACGGAACTGGTGTATTATATCTGGAAGATGCCAAAAATGATGAAGCAGAAGTGAATCCTGACCAACATGTCATGACATGGAGCGTGGACAACAAAGGAATGGAGCTTATCGGTCAGCATGAGGTGCCACGGTACATTTCTAACACGAAGTATGTCAAAAGATATACGAGAAACTTGAAAGAGGCGTCATCTGCTTCGTACAGAGACAAGTACAGACAAGATGATGGCCTGCCAACAGTTTAAGATTAGTAGTAAGAAAGAAGAAAGAACAAAAGTAGCCGGAGAATTATAGGAGAAGACAAGGATCAGAAGAAATCCTCATGTCCTTGGTGAAAGAGATTATAAAGAGCTCAGCAAAGAAGTTTTCTTCTACTTCTGCTTCTTTTTCTTTCTCTTCGATTTTCCCTGGAATTTTTTTTAGCAGCCGATGCTGTGAAGGTGATGGGCCACAGTAAAGTTTCGGACATGGAGCGGGTTATGACGACTAACATTTTCAGTCATTAAATGGACTGAACAGCGGGGTGTCAGCAATACTTCTTTAGCAGACTCCACCGCCTTGTGGGCTATGGCGATTCCTGCTTCTTTAGCCAGGCTAGTCCTGTTCTGGGGTATTAAGACAGGGTCGGCTATGATTCGCCAACTCTGGAGCCAGCATGTTAGCCATAGATCGATGGTTGCCAGGTCGGACAGCATCTTCGACAGCTACAAAGAAGTAAGAAAGTAGCAGAATGATAGATAGATAGATAGATAGATAGATAGATAGATAGATAGATAGATAGATAGATAGATAGATAGATAGATAGATAGATAGATAGATAGATAGATAGATAGATAGATAGATAGATAGATAGATAATTTCTCTTGGCCTTCCTCTTGATCTTCTTCCTTCTGTTTTTTTCTGTTGTTATAATATTTTCAGTGCCCCCTCTTCTCATTGCATGTCCTATGAAAGTACATTGTCTCTCTCTTATCTTTTTGACAAGATTTTTTGTCTCTCCATCTCTTCTCATACATTCTTCATTAGTTATTTTTGCTGTCCAGGGGATTCACAACATTCTTCTAAAAAACCACATTTCTGCTGCTTCCAATTATTTTTGTGCAGACCTTCCTATTGCCCATGATTCACTTCCATATAACAAGATAGGTTCAATATAGCAGTTTAGGTGTTTTATGTGTTGGATAATATGTTTCTCATTCTCTGAAATGGAGTCTTTGCTCGGCCTATTCTGTTTCTAATTTCTGTTCTGCATTTCCTATCTGAAGTTATTACTGCTCCAGGGTATCTTGAGTTTCAGCACCATGTTGTTGGATTCTGTTTCTTAGATATAACCATAGTCTCTGAAGAGTTCCTTTTGTCTTCTCTCCTTCGTGGTGGTCTACGTCTATAGTTAGTTTAGGATTATTGCAGTGAAACCGGAGCCCTCGTAATCTGTTGAAGTGCGCTATATGCGCCGAAGTGGTCAGGGTGTCGTACCATCGGTGTTTGTTTTCTAGGCTGTACAGGGCAGCAACTCCGTTTTTCCCGATTCCTGCTGGTCCAACAAGCATTCCCATCACCAGCGGATATGTGGCTTTCCGCGCGCCAGGTCCAGAGACATTGAGAACAGAGTTCCCGGTTTGTGTAGTTCCCCGGTGGGGAAGAACTTGTCGCAATCAAATTCCATCTCAGCATCGCCCATTTTTTCATTATGATTTACGTCTACCGGGTCTCCTCGAAAAAAAATCTTTAGTAAAAGATGAAAGATTTGTACGCTGTGAAGACAAACCAGAATTTGTCTTTTAAGCTATTAATATTTAAACTTAAGAATCTAATACAAAGAGCCATATCTAAAGGGGGAAAAAAGGTAATGCAAATCTAAACTTCGTGCCAAATTTTTTTTTCCTTAATATTTTATATGCAAATTCAGCAAGCACCAAAACCACCAAGGGCGAGTCAACTCACTTTTTACTGCTACTGCTAACTTTTGCTGCTACCGCTACTACTACTGCTAAAATGTCAGGACGAGGTAAGGGCGGGAAGGGACTCTGATCCGCCTTTGTGTGATATTCCTGGATTTTGTGTACTTGGAGTTTCTTTCTTTCTGTTATGGATACTCCAACCTTCTTCTACAACCCGGAGACGGATATGGAGGGTGGCCAAGAAGAACTCCCAGGGACTCTGGTATGCACAGTCAGTGGGCAGAATGCCTCACGTGTTTCATATGCATTCATGCATAGCATTCTGGCTGGACCTGTGGGTCTGGGGCTCAATGGAGTGGCAACTCTCGGCCGTTATGAGGACCGCACCAAGTGGTATGTCACTCTACGTCAAGCCACCCACATTACTCACTATGCCTCGCTGCATGGGAAGACCTTGCACCTGGAACAGTCCAAACTAACGATTCACTTTGAACATTTGGACAAGGAACGGGTTAAAGGAACCCTGCATTGGATGCCCATAGCAGTGAAGGCGGAAATGGTCAAGCGCCTTGTCACATTTCTGACCGGTGACGAGGAGGCCGAGGTATCCCGTGTTGAGAAGGCCAACGACAAGTGGGCGTTTCGGTGCAGGCCGAAACAAGATGTCCCACATTACACGTCCTTATCTCAATCCGGAAGTGTAAAAGGGCACAGGATTGCAATCACCCTGCAGGGCAGGAATGCACCATGCCCGATTTGTAGCAGCGATGCTCATCGGGCAAACCAATGCCCCAGGAAGGCAAGGCCCGCCCACAGGGAGAACGTGCAACAGCAGGTCTCTGCAGCCAAGAGAGTCGAGGAGCGGTCCGCCACAACTGCCGCGGACATTCAAAACCAGACCACCGGCAACCAGGAGCCAGCACCAGAGCCCATCGATGATGATGGGTTTAAGCTGGTGGAAAACAGGAAAAAGAGGCGCCACCTGATGTCCGCCGCTGTGTCGCCGACCTCCAGCGAATCTCCTTGCACCCCAAGAAAACGGGTGCCCACTGGCAGAACTGCAGAGGCCAGGAGTCAGCCTCTGCCAACAGCAGAAACGCAAACGGTCCCTCTTCCAGAGAGGGTCATGGACACACCAATTCCAGCAGAGGAAGCAGTTAATGTCCCCCCTGCAGAGGAGGACATGGACTCGCCGCTAGCCGAGGAACCTCTATCTTGGGCCCAGCTGACGGGAGAACAGTCTGACGATGATGATCCTCCGTTAACGATTGATGAGGAGGTATGAGGGAAATATAACTGTGTTGACCAGGCGGATTATTGTGTTGCATTTTCTAGAACTAGAATGTTTGGTTCCACGGTACCAAGACAAACGAGCGGATGATCGTGCCCACGGGACTTTGTATAGGACGGATTTTTGTATTTTTCATTTCTCAATATTGGAATATTTCATTTATTTGTGTCGTGCTTTTCTCAACCATTGGATGTACAGGAGCAAGGTAACAACTTACTTCTTTTTTTGTTTTTTTTTCTTTCTGTTAGTATATTTTTTTTATGTCCTCATAGTCCTTTCTAATTTACATTTTTCATTTGTGTTTTTCTGTTTTCAATATGGCTGATAAACTTTCTATTTTAAGTGTTAACATTAGGGGACTGAGAAGTAAACTCAGTCAAGTAGTGCACCTAGTACACAAATACAAGCCAGACTTCATCTTTATCCAAGAAACACACATCACCACGGAAATACGTGCCAACAACATCACACAACTCTTAGGACTCAGACATTCTTGTTTCAGCTTAGGGAATAGACACACAGGAGCAGCAATACTACAAGTATCAGAAGACTGGCAAATTGTAGGACACAACAGAGACAGCGAAGGTAGAGTAGCAATAGTGGAAATAAAACACACAAGTTCAAACCACAACAAATACACATTAGTCAATGTATATGCACCAGCTGTGAGAGACCAGCAAATTAACTTCTATGACAAGCTCTCACAGATGCTAACATCATTCCACAGGGGGCAAAACATTATCATAGCAGGAGACTTTAATTGTGTCATGCACGATCTTGATCTGTCGAGAGGAACAATTAACGTACGCCGTGAACTCGAACAAATAGACATACTACACAACATCATAGACGAACACGGGCTCGTAGACACATACAGAAAGGTGAACCCACATGGTAAGGAAACTACACACACTGACACAATTAACATAAACATGGGACGATCAGCCCGAATAGACAGAATATATGTCCCAGAAGGTCTTCTAATAAATGACATCAAACACATAGACACAACCTTAAATTACACAGATCATAAAGCGGTCATGGTCACATTAAACGCAACTTGGCACAACTCAAAAACAAACGCTCCCCACACTGGAAGTTTAATAACAGTTTGCTGGATAATGGAGATTATGTAGATAACATAACGGAACTATTACACGCGTACACTCAAGACTTACCTGAATCCAACCTCATAGAATACTGGGATGTATTAAAGAACACTATCAGAGAGAGAACACAGGTCTTGGCGACAAAATACACAGATACAGACGACAGCAACAACAAATGTTGGAAAATGCTATTAAACTAACCAAGCAGGTAGATCCCAATAGTCCTCACATACATGCGCTAGAGGAAGAAGTAGAAAAATACCATCAACACAGTTACCAGGGTGCTTTCATCAGAACAAAACTTGCCTCTGCCGTACAAGAAATACCAAGTAAAAAATATCTAGGTACAGAACAAAATGTGCAAAGAAGCAGGCAAATACGCAAAATAATAGACATAAATGGACAGGAACAGACAGGCACTACCGGAATAAGCCAAACCTTTCAAGATTTTTATATACATTTATACTCTGAGGACAAAGGTCAATCAGAAGACATACAAAACAAATTCTTGAACTACGCCAAACAGATTTCTGAAGAAGACAAACAAACATTAGACATCCCACTCACGCTAGGAAACCTACAAAATGCGCTTGACACATTCCAAAAGAACAATCTCCAGGACCGGATGGCCTCACTGCCGAGTTTTATCAGAAATTCTTCCACATTTTAGGACCTGTCCTACACAAGGTGTTTATTGAAGCCTTCGACAGAAAAGAATTACCCAACAGTCTCAATCAGTCATACATAACACTCATTAAGAAAAGCAACGCAGACACAACTCAAGTTAAAAATTACAGACCTATCTCGTTACTCAACGTAGACTACAAAATTCTAGCAAAGTCCCTAACTATGAAACTCAAACCCGTCATGCACACACTTATACATGAGGACCAGCAATGCAGTGTCACCGACAGAAGCATAAATACGCATCTACATTTCCTAAGAGATGTTATCCAATACTCTCACGATAAGAATAGCCAGTCAGCAATCTTATCGCTGGACCAGGAGAAGGCTTTCGATAGAGTTTCCCATTCTTTCCTCCAGAAAACCTTGTCCAAATGTAATCTTGGGAACTACATCAGAGACTGGATACAAATTCTATACAACAAACCAGAAAGCAGACTTTTAATAAACCATACCCTCAGTGAACCAATACGGTTAACCAGATCTGTACGTCAGGGCTGCCCACTCTCACCCCTGTTGTATGTGTTAACTCTAGAGCCACTCCTGGAGAGAATCAGGCAAGAGACAATAGTCAAAGGAATCTTTATTCCTGGAATGGGAGAGAGGAAGTCGTTGGCCTATACTGACGACACAATCTTCTTTCCCTCCAATATATCCTCTATCAGGTTTATTCTAGACATATTTGCAGAGTTCGGACAGGGCAGCGGGGCTAAAATAAACATTCAAAAATCACATATAATGGGTTTAGGTAAATGGACCAACAAAACAGACTTCCCTTTCACATTAATACAAGTCAACAACATTAAAATATACGGAATATTATTTACAGCTACGCCTTCAAATAACATCAAAGCAAGATGGCGAAATATAATTGAAAAAATTAAAAACAGACTGGAAATTTACAAATACAGAACCACCACCATATTCGGCAGAAGTGTCGCAGTCAACACTTGCATCATACCACAGCTTATATATACCGCAAACATATTCCCCCTGCCTAAACAGTCACTTAAGGAAATAAATTCAATGATTAGAGACTTTATTTTCCGACGCACAGTACGCAGCATCCAACAGAAAACCTTGATGCAAGACAAAAATAGAGGGGGCATCTCCCTACAAGACATAGCAACAAAGATCCAGGCACTCAGGATCAAATATATAGGACAAATCATCCAACAGCCACACAAACATACTCTAGCCCACTACTACGTTGGGCTGAGGCTTCTTAAACTGTGTAAATTAAACAATATACACCCCCATCACTTTGGCACTATACTTTAAAAGGATTCATGATAAAAACGGAACTGGTGTATTATATCTGGAAGATGCCAAAAATGATGAAGCAGAAGTGAATCCTGACCAACATGTCATGACATGGAGCGTGGACAACAAAGGAATGGAGCTTATCGGTCAGCATGAGGTGCCACGGTACATTTCTAACACGAAGTATGTCAAAAGATATACGAGAAACTTGAAAGAGGCGTCATCTGCTTCATACAGAGACAAGTACAGACAAGATGATGGCCTGCCAACAGTGTAAGATTAGTAGTAAGAAAGAAGAAAGAACAAAAATACCCGGAGAATTATAGGAGAAGACAAGGATCAGAAGAAATGTCCATGCCCTTGGTGAAAGAGATTATAAAGAGTTCAGCAAACAAGTATTCTTCTACTTCTGCTTCTTTTTCTTTCTCTTCGATTTTCCCTGGAATTTTTTTAGCAGCCGATGCTGTGAAGGTGATGGGCCACAGTAAAGTTTCGGACATTGAGCGGGTAATGACGACTAACATTTTCAGTCATTAAATGGACTGAACAGCGGGGGATGAGCAATACTTCTTTAGCAGACTCCACCGCCTTGTGGGCTATGGCGATTCCTGCTTCTTTAGCCAGGCTAGTCCTGTTCTGGGGTATTAATTAAGACAGGGTCGGCTATGATTCGCCAACTCTGGAGACAGCATGTTAGCCATAGATCGATGGTTGCCAGGTCGGACAGCGTCTTCGACAGCTACAAAGAAGTAAGAAAGTAGCAGAATGATAGATAGATAGATAGATAGATAGATAGATAGATAGATAGATAGATAGATAGATAGATAGATAGATAGATAGATAGATAGATATAGATAGATAGATAGATAGGTTCAATATAGCAGTTTAGGTGTTTTATGTGTTGGATAATATGTTTCTCATTCTCTGAAATGGAGTCTTTGCTCGGCCTATTCTGTTCCTAATTTCTGTTCTGCATTTCCTATCTGAAGTTATTACTGCTCCAGGGTATCTTGAGTTTCAGCACCATGTTGTTGGATTCTGTTTCTTAGATATAACCATAGTCTCTGAAGAGTTCCTTTTGTCTTCTCTCCTTCGTGGTGGTCTACGTCTATAGTTAGTTTAGGATTATTGCAGTGAAACCGGAGCCCTCGTAATCTGTTGAAGTGCGCTATATGCGCCGAAGTGGTGAGGGTGGCGTACCATCGGTGTTTGTTTTCTAGGCTGTACAGGGCAGCAACTCCGTTTTTCCCGATTCCTGCTGGTCCAACAAGCATTCCCATCACCAGCGGATATGTGGCTTTCCACGCGCCAGGTCCAGAGACATTGAGAACAGAGCTCCCGGTTTGTGTAGTTCCCCGGTGGGGAAGAACTTGTCGCAATCAAATTCCATCTCAGCATCGCCCATTTTTTCAATATGATTTACGTCTACCGGGTCTCCTCGAAAAAAAATCTTTAGTAAAAGATGAAAGATTTGTACGCTGTGAAGACAAACCAGAATTTGTCTTTTAAGCTATTAATATTTAAACTTAAGAATCTAATACAAAGAGCCATATCTAAAGGGGGAAAAAAGGTAATGCAAATCTAAACTTCGTGCCAAATTTTTTTTTCCTTAATATTTTATATGCAAATTCAGCAAGCACCAAAACCACCAAGGGCGAGTCAACCGAACCAGGTCATTTTTTTTTTATTTTATTTATTTATTTATTTTTTTTTTTGTTTTTCGGTTTTTTTTGTTTTTTGTTTTTTTTTTGGAAAGATTTGGAAAAAAAAAGCAAAAAAAAAAAAAAAAAAAAAAAAAAAAAAAAAAAAGAACGGAAAAAAAAAAAAAAATTAAAAAAAAAAAAAATGAAACAAAAAAAAAAAAAAATATATAAAACAAAAAATAAAAACAAAAAAAAAAAATATATAAAACACAAAAAAAGAAGAAAAATAAAAATGACCTGGCTCGGTTGACTCGCCCTTGGTGGTTTTGGTGCTTGCTGAATTTGCATATAAAATATTAAATAAAAATAAAAAAAAAAAAAAAAGGGCGAGTCAACCGAACCAGGTCATTTTTTTTTTTTTATTTATTTATTTTTTTTTTTTTTTTGTTTTTCGGTTTTTTTTTGTTTTTTTTTTTTTGTTGTTTTTTTTTTTTGGCTTGTTTTTTTTTCAAATTTTTCCAGACAAAAAAAACTTTCAAATACACAATAACGAAGCATGTACAAGTGACGTGAGTTGAGGATGATTGCCCGTGGAATGAAATAATGAGATGGTGGGCTTTACAAACCATGAGGTGACAGCATGGAGTATGATAACGCGAATACTTTGTACATAAAACGTTACAACAAAGGTGTACAGTAATAGTATAACCACACACACACACACACTTCCTCTCACCTACTATCAGGACCCTTTCTCCCTCTCTCACTCTCTTCGTTAACTTTCTCTCTAGTGATGTACAGTGTTTGTATTCGGCTAAGGCCTTCTCTTTCACTCATGGGGTGTACACAGAAATAAATATGCGCTCGAGTCACTCGTATTCGGGTCACCGCAGTGGAGGGTTATGGTCGGGTAAACAAAGGCACTGTTGAAGAACATGAGTTGGGAATGCCTGCCCGTGAACTGAAATACTGAAAAGGCGGGCTTGAACGAAAACATGTGGTAATCGCATTTTATGTACATCTGAAGTTAACATTTAAACACAAAAGGGGGTGGGGTTGTGGGGGGGGGGGGTGCCAAAAACTAGAAACTGGTTGAAAGCTGTAACAATTTTTGTTTGAAAATGTACAGGAGAATTTCTTTTGTAAAAATTCTATTTTCAAATGTGGCCCTATTCCTACATGACCAAACAACATACCTAAACTCAGCAAGGAGGATGATACACTGCGTATGGCTGTTTGTTTCTGTTCGAGGAATGGTGTTTAACATTATTGCTCTGTATATGTCTACTTTCTCTGCTGTTCTTGTTGCTATCTCTTGAGTCAAAAATTCTAAGGCTAAAGAAACGGTTCTGCACTGAAAGAAAATGTGTTCTTCCGTTTCTTGTGTGTTCATTCTACATAGTTTACATCTGACCAGTCTGTGGAATCTGCGAGCGATCCCTTGTGTGGTCGGTGTTATGTTGAACAATAGTCTGTATGTTATCTCTCGTGCACTTGGCGTGATTCCTTTCTTGTGTAGGTTTTGAAATGATTGTGTGTAGTCGGTGATGAAGTATTTGTATCCTCTCTTTATTCTGCCCAGTAATGGTGGCTCCTGTTTCCTGACCAGATATTTGTATATGCATGATGTTTTCATATGTATTAAACGTTCATTTTCAGTTACACTTTGTATGCATTGTCTGTAGAAGAGCGGCATAGTGCCAAAGTGATGGGGGTGTACATTGTTTAATTTACAAAGTTTAATAAGCCTCAGCCCAACGTAGTAGTGGGCTAGGGTGTGTTTGTGTGGCTGTTGGATGATTTGTCATATATATTTAATCCTGAGTGCCTGGATCTTTGTTGCTATGTCTTGTAGGGAGATGCCCCCTCTATTTTTGTCTTGCATCAAGGTTTTCTGTTGGATGCTGCGTACTGTGCGTCGGAAAATAAAGTCTCTAATCATTGAATTTATTTCCTTAAGTGACTGTTTAGGCAGGGGGAATATGTTTGCGGTATATATAAGCTGTGGTATGATGCAAGTGTTAACTGCGACACTTCTGCCGAATATGGTGGTGGTTCTTATTTGTAAATTTCCAGTCTGTTTTTAATTTTTTCAATTATATTTCGCCATCTTGCTTTGATGTTATTTGAAGGCGTAGCTGTAAATAAAATTCCGTATATTTTAATGTTGTTGACTTGTATTAACGTGAAATGGAAGTCTGTTTTGTTGGTCCATTTACCTAAACCCATTATATGTTATTTTTGAATGTTTATTTTAGCCCCGCTGCCCTGTCCGAACTCTGCAAATATGTCTAGAATAAACCTGATAGAGGATATATTGGAGGGAAAGAAGATTGTGTCGTCAGCATAGGCCAACGACTTCCTCTCTCCCATTCCAGGAATAAAGATTCCTTTGACTATTGTCTCTTGCCTGATTCTCTCCAGGAGTGGCTCTAGAGTTAACACATACAACAGGGGTGAGAGTGGGCAGCCCTGACGTACAGATCTGGTTAACCGTATTGGTTCACTGAGGGTATGGTTTATTAAAAGTCTGCTTTCTGGTTTGTTGTATAGAATTTGGATCCAGTCTCTGATGTAGTTCCCAAGATTACATTTGGACAAGATTTTCTGGAGGAAAGAATGGGAAACTCTGTCGAAAGCCTTCTCCTGGTCCAGCGATAAGATTGCTGACTGGCTATTCTTATCGTGAGAGTATTGGATAACATCTCTTAGGAAATGTAGATGCGTATTTATGTTTCTGTCGGTGACACTTCGTGCCAAATTTGATTTCATTTCACTCATGACAACGTGATTGGTGCGCTTGACACAACTGCAACCTTACTTTTTTCAGTGAGCAATAATAACGTGAAAACAGCTTGTCAACATTTGCTTCTGTGCTGAAAGACAGCAAGACTTGACAAACAAAAGTACCAACCGTTCATTTATTTGATATACCCCACGGGGTGGGGTTTGAAAAATAAGTCTTAGACTCATTATATTGCTCCTCTCCACGGAAATCTTTAGTAAATTTTTTTTTAATCTTTATTTTCATTCAACAATCAACAATTTCATATTCAACTGAAATGATGTGAAATGGGGATGATTGCCCGTGGGATGAAATAATGAGATGGTGGGCTTTTACAAACCATGAGGTGATAACGTGGAATATGATAAAGTTAATACTTCATACATAAATGTGAAAACAAAGGTTACAGTAATGGTATGACACACACACACAATCTCTCTCTCTCTCTCTCTCTCATAGGCTTGCTTTGCTTTTTTTGTTTAGTTTGTGTTGTGAAATGAGCACATATTTAATGTAACACATATGTTACACATACATAGTTATACAATGGGTGGGGGGGGGGGTTGGAAATAGATATATATTTGTAGTGAAAATGAGGTGTATGCTAATGGAAATACAATTTTGATGGGAGTGTGGATGACAAACAAAATACCTAATTTCACCAAGCGTGGGTCAGGGAATTGGGTGATCGACTGCCCGGCGGGCTTGGCCGCTCCTTCAGGGACGGGGGATTAAGGGGAAAGTTACATAAGGAGAAGTTAGGGAAGAATGGACACAAGTGTCAGACAAGTAAAGAAAAACATCGGTGAGTTCGAGAGGATTAGGATTAGCCCGAGGATGGGCACAAAGGGGACACGGTGTGATAAAGACGCGTGTCACGCCATGTTTTTGTTTCTAGTGTGAGGTAATATTTGGATAGACCTGGACTTTCAATTGTCTAGGGAGGGGTGCTGGGGTACAATTTCTTAATCTTTTGTTGGAAAATATACAGAAAAATGTCATCATTGAACAACTTTTTGTCGTATTTAGCCTTGTTTCTACAAGCCCAAACGAGGCATCTAAAATCTGACAGCAAAATGATCAATTTTTCCTTGGTGTCTTTTGTTGTGTTGGGGATTGTGTTTAGCATGAGTGCTCTGTATATGTCTGTTTTCTGTTTAGTTTCTGTGTTAGGTCGAAAGGGAAATCTGACTTATTGGTCCATTTCCCTAAGCACATGATCTGGGACTTTTGAATGTTTATTTTGGCTCCGCTGGCTTCTCCAAATTGTTTAAAGGTGTCTAAAATGTTCCGTATTGAGGAGATATTTGCGGGGAAGAAGACAGTGTCGTCCGCGATCAACTTCTTCTCTCCTGCCCCAGGGATGAAAGATCCCTTGATGAGGCTGTCGTGTCTGATCTTTTCCAAGAGTGGCTCCAGAGTTAGTATGTACAGGAGTGGGGAAAGTGGACACCCTTGTCGGACAGATCTTGTTAGATTTATTGTGTCTGTTAGAGTGTGGTTGACCAGGATCTGACTTTGTGGTGAGGAGAATATAATTTTGATCCAGTCTCTGAAGTAGCTCCCCACATTGTTACTGTGGAGGGTTTTGTAGAGGAAGGAGTGAGACACTCTGTCAAAGGCTTTTTCCTGGTCTAAGGACAGGATTGCTGTTTGGCTGTTTTTGTCATGGGCGTACTCTGTGAAATCTCTGAGAAAGTGTGTGTGTGTGCTAATGTTTCTGTTGTTGACGCTGCACTGTTGGTCTTCGTGTATCAATGCGTGCATGAAAGGTTTTAATTTTATTGTTAGTGCTTTAGTTAAGATTTTGTAGTCGACATTTAGCAGTGAGATGGGTCTGTAGTTTGTTATCCGAGCTTTGTCGGATTCACTTTTTGGCAGGAGGGTTATGTATGAAAGGTTGAGACTAGAAGGAAGTTCTTTTCTATCAAAGGCTTCCTCGAGAACTTTAAGTAGTAACGGTCCCAATAGTGGGAAGAATTTCTGGAAGAACTCGGCGGTAAGTCCGTCCGGTCCTGGGGATTTGTTTTTTTTGGAAGGTGCTTAGCACATCTTCTAAGTTCCCTAGTGTTAGTGGTTGGTCTAGGATTTGTTTGTCGTCCTCAGACAGGTGCTTAGTGTAGTGTAGGAATTTATCTTGTGTTGATGTTGACTGGTCTTCACACGTGTACAGTTTGCTGTAGAATTCGTGGAAGGCCTCACATATTTTATTGTTCTCTGTGTGTTCTTGTCCCTGACCGTCAATAATTTTGTGTATTTGCTTACTGCGTTATATGTTCTGTTCTACTGATAAATAGTGTCTACTTGGGGTTTCCTGTGTTACGGCTTGTAGTTTTGTTCTGAGCATCGCGCCCCGGTACTTCTGTTGTCTGTGTTGTTCTAGTTGTTCTTCTAGCTCATGGATTTGTGGGGCGTTGGTGTCTAATAGCCTCTTCCAGTACGGCTTCTTGTTTCTTTGACTCTCTGTGTATGTATGTAGCTAGTGTCTGTGTCCTTTCTCTTATTGCGTTTTTCAGAAGGATCCAATATTCCGCCAGATCTTTGTCTGGGGCATCTCTGACATAGTCTTCCATAATCTGTGATATGTGGGTTACGTATTGCTGGTTGTTTAGTAAGTTATTGTTAAATTTCCAATGGGGGGATCTTCTAGTGTTTATGTCGACAGTGGTGGATGTGGTCACTTCTGTGAGTACTGCTTTGTGGTCCGTAAACTTTAGCGTGCTGTCAATATGCTTTGTTTTGTTAATTAAGTAAGTTCTGGATGCGTATATTCTATCTAACCTGGCTGAACGTCTGACATTTGAGTTTGTTTTGTCTTCGTGTGTGTACTCTCTGCCATCAGGTGTTAAGTGTCTGTATGTGTCCACCAGGTCGTGTTCTTGTGTGATACTCTCTAGAATAAGGAGTTGTGATGGTTTATATGGGTTTGTTTTCTGTGTTTGCAACATCAGTCTTCCTCCAAATAAGTTGGACAGTACACAATTGAAGTCTCCTGCTATTACTATATTACTTTCTCTATAAAAGTGGGACAGCGTCTCTGCTAAATCTTCGTAAAATTTTGGTTGGAGAGTTTTGGCCGGAGCATAAACATGATTAATGTGTGTATCTCTTGTGTGTTGTTTTTGTGTTTTATCTGTACGATAGCTAGTCTGCCGTGACTGTCCGTGTTGCTGTGTACTATGTCCCAGTCGTGTGATATCTGTAGTATAGCGACTCCTGTGTGAGTTGTTCCTAAACTAAAGCATGCGTGTTTTAAGCATAATTTTGTTGTTATCTGTTTGGCTTGGTGGTTTGTTTGAAGGTGTGTTTCTTGTAGAAAGATAAAATCAGGTCTGTACTTATGTATGCTAGAGACTACACTTTTTAATTTGTTTTTTAAGCCATTAATATTAAAACGTAGAATCTGATACAAAAAGCCATATCTAAAGGTGAAAAAAAAGGAAATGTAAATCTAAACTAATATAACACTTAAGAGTTCTATTTTGTTGTTCAAGAAGTTTCTCTTTAATCATCACATCACACATTGAAGTTTCATATAAATGGCAATAGATGAGGCCTCATAAAACATTTCACTGACGTCATTTTATTATGTCAAACATGATCAATACGTTTAGCTGATCACTTCGCTTTGAATAATAGGCAAGATTATATACATTTCGTTATATTCTTCTTTGAAGCACAAAATCTCACGATATCATACTATCATAATAATAACTATACAGGGCAACTATACAGCAACTCCGTTTTTCCCGATTCCTGCTGGTCCAACAAGCATTCCCATCACCAGCGGATATGTGGCTTTCCACGCGTCAGGTCCAGAGACATTGAGAACAAGAGTTCCCGGTTTGTGTAGTTCCCCGGTGGGGATGAACTTGTCACAATCAAATTCTATCTCAACACAGGCCATTTTTTTCAATATGATTTACGTCTACCGGGTCTCCTCGAAAAAAATCTGTAGTAAAAGGCGAAAGATTTATACGTTGTGAAGACAAACCAGCATTTATCTTATAAGCCATTAATATTAAAACTTAAGAATCTAATACAAAAAGCCATATTTAAAGGGGGAAAAAATGCAGATCTAAGCTTCGTACCAAATTTGATTTCATTTCATTCATGACAACATGATTGGTGCGCTTGACACAACTGCAACCTTACTTTTTTCAGTGAGCAATAATAAGAGGAAAACAGCTTGTCAACATTTGCTTCTGTGCTGAAAGAAAGCAAGACTGACAGACAAAGGTACCAACCGTTCATTTATTTGATATACCCCACGGGGTGGGGTTTGAAAAATAAGTCTTAGACTCATTATATTGCTCCTCTCCACGGAAATCTTTTTTTTTTTTTTTTTGTTGTAATATTTTATATGCAAATTCAGCAAGCACCAAAACCACCAAGGGCGAGTCAACCGAGCCAGGTCATTTTTATTTTTCTTCTTTTTTGTGTTTTATATTTTTTTTTGTTTTTATTTTTTGTTTTTTTTTTTTTTTTTCATTTTATTTATTTTATTTTATTTATTTTTTTTTTCGTTTTTTTTTTTTTGTTTTTTTGTTTTGTTTTGTTTTTTTTTTCCTTTTTTTTTCCAAATCTTTCCAAAAAAAAACAAACTTTCAAATAAACAATAACGAAGCATGTACATGTGACGTGAGTTGAGGATGATTGCCCGTGGAATGAAATAATGAGATGGTGGGCTTTACAAACCGTGAGGTGACAGCATGGAGTATGATAACGCGAATGCTTTGTACATAAAACGTTACAACAAAGGTGTATAGTAATAGTATAACCACACACACACATCCTCTCACCTACTATCAGGACCCTTTCTCACTCTCTCTCTCCGTTAACTTTCTCTCTAGTGATGGACAGTGCTTGTATTCGGCTAAAGCCTTCTCTTTCACCCACGGGGTGTACACAGAAATAAATATGCGCTCGAGTCACTCGTATTGGGGTCACCGCAGTGGAGGGTTATGGTCGGGTTAACAAAGGCACTGTTAAAGAACATGAGTTAGGAATGCCTGCCCGTGGACTGAAATATTGAAAAGGCGGGCTTGAACGAAAACATGTGGTAATCGTATGGTATGTACATCTGAAGTTAACATTTAAACACAAAAGTGGGGTTGTGGGGGGGGGGGGGTTGCAAAAAAAAAACACTAGAAACTGGTTGAAAGCTGTAACAATTTTTGTTTGAAAATGTACAGGAGAAGTTCTTTTGTAAAAATTCTATTTTCAAATGTGGCCCTATTCCTACATGACCAAACAACATACCTAAACTCAGCTAGGAGGATGATACACTGCGTATGGCTGTTTGTTTCTGTTCGAGGAATGGTGTTTAACATTATTGCTCTGTATATGTCTACTTTCTCTGCTGTTCTTGTTGCTATCTCTTGAGTCAAAAATTCTAAGGCTAAAGAAACGGTTCTGCACTGAAAGAAAATGTGTTCTTCCGTTTCTTGTGTGTTCATTCTACATAGTTTACATCTGATCAGTCTGTGGAATCTGTGGGCGATCCCTTGTGTGGTCGGTGTCATGTTGAACAATAGTCTGTATGTTATCTCTCGTGCACTTGGCGTGATTCCTTTCTTGTGTAGTTTTTTAAATGATTGTGTGTAGTCGGTGATGAAGTATTTGTATCCTCTCTTTATTCTGCACTGTAATGGTGGCTCCTGTTTCCTGACCAGATATTTGTATATGCATGATGTTTTCATGCGTATTAAACGTTCATTCCCAGTTACACTTTGTATGCATTGTCTGTAGAAGAGCGGTATAGTGCCAAAGTGATGGGGGTGTATATTGTTTAGTTTACACAGTTTAAGAAGCCTCAGCCCAACGTAGTAGTGAGCTAGAGTATGTTTGTGCGGCTGTTGGATGATTTGTCCTATATATTTAATTCTGAGTGCCTGGATCTTTGTTGCTATGTCTTGTAGGGAGATGCCCCCTCTATTTTTGTCTTGCATCAAGGTTTTCTGTTGGATGCTGCGTACTGTGCGTCGGAAAATAAAGTCTCTAATCATTGAATTTATTTCCTTAAGTGACTGTTTAGGCAGGGGGAATATGTTTGCGGTATATATAAGCTGTGGTATGATGCAAGTGTTAACTGCGACACTTCTGCCGAATATGGTGGTGGTTCTGTATTTGTAAATTTCCAGTCTGTTTTTAATTTTTTCAATTATATTTCGCCATCTTGCTTTGATGTTATTTGAAGGCGTAGCTGTAAATAAAATTCCGTATATTTTAATGTTGTTGACTTGTATTAATGTGAAAGGGAAGTCTGTTTTGTTGGTCCATTTACCTAAACCCATTATATGTGATTTTTGAATGTTTATTTTAGCCCCGCTGCCCTGTCCGAACTCTGCAAATATGTCTAGAATAAACCTGATAGAGGATATATTGGAGGGAAAGAAGATTGTGTCGTCAGCATAGGCCATCGGTGTTTGTTTTCTAGGCTATACAGGGCAGCAACTCCGTTTTTCCCGATTCCTGCTGGTCCAACAAGCATTCCCATCACCAGCGGATATGTGGCTTTCCACGCGTCAGGTCCAGAGACATTGAGAACAAGAGTTCCCGGTTTGTGTAGTTCCCCGGTGGGGATGAACTTGTCACAATCAAATTCTATCTCAACACAGGCCATTTTTTTCAATATGATTTACGTCTACCGGGTCTCCTCGAAAAAAATCTGTAGTAAAAGGCGAAAGATTTATACGTTGTGAAGACAAACCAGCATTTATCTTATAAGTCATTAATATTAAAACTTAAGAATCTAATACAAAAAAGCCATATTTAAAGGGGGAAAAAATGCAGATCTAAGCTTCGTACCAAATTTGATTTCATTTCATTCATGACAACATGATTGGTGCGCTTGACACAACTGCAACCTTACTTTTTTCAGTGAGCAATAATAAGAGGAAAACAGCTTGTCAACATTTGCTTCTGTGCTGAAAGAAAGCAAGACTGACAGACAAAGGTACCAACCGTTCATTTATTTGATATACCCCACGGGGTGGGGTTTGAAAAATAAGTCTTAGACTCATTATATTGCTCCTCTCCACGGAAATCTTTAGTAAATTTTTTTTTTTTTTTTTAGCGTTCATCTGCACGGAAATCTTTAGTAAATTTTTTTTTTTTTTTAGTAAATTTTTTTTTTTTTTTTAGTAAATATTTTTATTTTCATTCAACAATCAACAATTTCGTATTCAACTGAAATGATGTGAAATGGGGATGATTGCCCGTGGGATGAAATAATGAGATGGTGGGCTTTTACAAACCATGAGGTGATAACGTGAAATATGATAAAGTTAATACTTCATACATAAATGTGAAAACAAAGGTTACAGTAATGGTATGACACACACACACACACAATCTCTCTCTCTCTCTCTCTCTCTCTCTCTCTCTCTCTCTCTCATAGGCTTGCTTTGCTTTTTTTTTTTTTTTAGTTTGTGTTGTGAAATGAGCACATATTTAATGTAACACATATGTTACACATGCATAGTTATACAATGGAGGGGGGGGGTTGGAAATAGATATATATTTGTAGTGAAAATGAGGTGTATGCTAATGGAATTACAATTCTGATGGGAGTGTGGATGACAAACAAAATACCTAATTTCACCAAGCGTGGGTCAGGGAATTGGGTGATCGACTGCCCGGGGGGGGGGGGGGGGGCTTGGCCGCTCCTTCAGGGACGGGGGATTAAGGGGAAAGTTACATAAGGAGAAGTTAGGGAAGAATGGACACAAGTGTCAGACAAGTCAAGAAAAACATCGATGAGTTCGAGAGGATTAGGGTTAGCCCAAGGATGGGCACAAAGGAGACACGAGTGATAAAGACGCGTGTCTTGCCATGTTTTTGTTTCTAGTGTGAGGTAATATTTGGATAGACCTGGACTTTCAATTGTCTAGGGAGGGGTGCTGGGGTACAATTTCTTAATCTTTTGTTGGAAAATATACAGAAAAATGTCATCATTGAACAATTTTTTGTCGTATTTAGCCTTGTTTCTACAAGCCCAAACGAGGCATCTAAAATCTGACAGCAAAATGATCAATTTTTCCTTTGTGTCTTTTGTTGTGTTGGGGATTGTGTTTAGCATGAGTGCTCTGTAGATGTCTGTTTTCTGTTTAGTTTCTGTTTCTAATGTGCTTTTGAGAAGTTTCAGTGCTCGTGATATTGTTTTACATGTAAAGTAAATGTGGTCTTCAGTTTCTTGTATGTTATTTCTGCATAACTTACATTCACTTGGTTTACCTCTAATGTATGTTGTTGCTAAAGGTGTCATGTTGAATAAAAGTCTGTATGTTATCTCTTTAGCTTTGTTTGTAATCCCAGCGTCGTGAAGGTTTCTGAATGTTTGTCTATAATCGGTGATAAAGTAGTTGTATCCTCTTTTGATTCTAAATTGTAATGATGGTTCTTGCAATAATAACGTGAAAACAGCTTGTCAACATTTGCTTCTGTGCTGAAAGAAAGCAAGACTTGACAAACAAAAGTACCAACCGTTCGTCTATTTGATATACCCCACGGGGTGGGGTTTGAAAAATAAGTCTTAGACTCATTATATTGCTCCTCTCCACGGAAATCTTTAGTAAAAGGCGAAAGATTTATACGTTGTGAAGAGAAACCAGAGTAAAGAGTTATACTCCGCCCTGACAATGCCATAAACCGTAGACAGTAGTATCAATAACGTGTAAACAAATAGTTTATTCTACAATAGCAAATCTTTCGCACAAACATATAACATTGGCCCCTGAAAACTGGGAAAGACTAAGTTATCTCATTCTAATTATAGTTCGTAAAGGTGTATGAAAGAAATAAACTGTCAGTGGTGGTGTGGCATGGATATTAACGATAACTCCCGGTTGTCTCCCTTACTATACTTGTGCTGTAGGGTTGTCGGTAATGGAGAGAAAATGATTGCAGATTATTTTGACAGTAAACGTAGTGGAGAGGAAAATATTACTATAATTGTGTAATGTCCAGCATAGATTTATTGGGGGGGGGGGAAGAGAGAACGATGTTTCAAGCACAGAAATTTAAACAAGATCGCAACTATTTATCTTAGAACAATAAGATACAAGAACACCATCACATAGATCAACCACTATCACTACCACAAAAAGGCCCTTCTATTCAACGTTTAATAATAACTTATTGTGTAATCCATAACTTCTAGAAGACTACGAGATACCCCGAGATAAAATGCAGAACTGAACGACAAACATACACGTCTATCTACCTTCAAGAAAACGTGCAGAGTATAAAGGATTTCTCGGACATATGTCCAGTTCTGAACTGAATTGTCTTGGGAAGGCCTACTACCCTTCAGTCCCCTTCTGTCTGTTGTCTCATCTGACTTCTGTCGGGAACACATCGGCGAGCATACTAAAACTAATAGACCACTTTCGAATGACAGCAGAATTATCATAAATAAAAATAATAAAAATAATAATAATCATAAAAAGAATGACCAAGTGGGCAGTTAAAGAGACACACACAGACACGGAAAGACAGGTAGGAAGAAGTTAGGAAGACGGAGTTTTTAGAAGGAGAAGTAGTTTTAGGACAAACTGAAGATGTGTTTCAAGCGATTATTTTTTTTTTAAACTTTGTGTAAAGTGATTCAGAAGAAGAAGCCAACGAATGTTATGTCCTATTGTATCTTATTCCAAGCTTTGTTGTCAACAATACATCTGTGACTTTATTTGTCAGAATTAAATGGATTCAGTGAATTTTTCAGCGGACTTGGTCTAGTGAATGTTGTAATATTTGTTAAACCTTATAGACGCCCACAGAAATCAGGTCGTGTGTGAAGATAACGCCCTCATAAAACAGATAATATCTGCAACCTTCAACACTATAATCATTCAGAATATTCTGTGCAAGTAATACTAGTGAGATATTATCAATGGGAACTTCTTCATACATCAATGATTAAACCGGAACATCTTTTTGTTACACTTGTTGTCAGCCTTCTCTCATCGTTATACCTTCGAAATGTCATCGGATTGCGTTTCACTGCTTGATATTTAATAACCTCGTAAATATGCTAAATTTATTAAGACAATAATAAACGGAAACATTAGAAATAAACGAGATGTAGACCTTACCCCAGACATTCAATGTGCAAGGCAGGACTCAAGCATCTCGTTTGTTCCAAAATAACAAAGTGTACATTCTACAGAGCGCAGAGCTACACTTTGATCTTAGCCAAAAGTAATGATTGTAAGATTTTTTAAAGGGGTATTTTAATTTACCTGTCCTATATTCAAATAAATTTAAATTTCTTTCAGAATTTAAAATAATTTTGAAAACCTTTTATTATTACACAAAATAAAACTGTACACTTAAAATGTCATTCATTCGCTTGAGTTATTTACCTTAGCAAATATTCTTTATGAATGTATTACTTCCCTTGATCTTTAATGTGAGATTATCTCTACTTTCTTCCAGGTTATTTCTCTTTGACCGTGTGATGCACTTTTCTTTCTTTATTTTTTTTTCTATTTTTTTTAACCAACAAGGAGTTCAACAGATGCTGTTTATTTTTAGTATTTGTTTTAATATCACAAAGATGACAAAAAGTCAGATAGTGAAGCTGGCTTCTGCACTGCCAAATCTCGTGACAAAAACTCCTTCAGCTGTTTACGCTTCATTTTCCTCTGCTTGGCCGAGGATTCTGTCGTCCTTTTTTGTTGCTGGGAGGTTATCTGCCTTCCTTGTGCAGCATGTGACAGTCTTCCTTGTGCAGCATGTGACAGTCTTCCTTGTGCGGTTATCTGCCTTCCTTGTGCAGCATGTGACAGTCTTCCTTGTGCGGTTATCTGCCTTCCTTGTGCAGCATGTGACAGTCTTCCTTGTGCGGTTATCTGCCTTCCTTGTGCAGCATGTGACAGTCTTCCTTGTGCGGTTATTTGCCTTCCTTGTGCAGCATGTGACAGTCTTCCTTGTGCAGGTGTTGCAGAGAAAGTTTTATGAGAATAAATCTGAGCTGAAGCTGATGCAGCTTTTGGTGTTTTTCCTAACACTGAACTTCCTAGGTTTTGAAAGTCTTTTTTCCTGCAGCTGTAAAAGCAGGTGTAGAATATCCCCTGTCTGCAGACAAGGGTGTAGAAAAGGCTTCAGGCACAAGTGGTGAACACACTGAATCCTCCACTGGTGAAAGTATGTCTCTCTGTGTAGGCACTGTTTGCTCCTTATTGGGGGTAGGAATGATCAGTCCGCTGTTGTCATGCTCCTGTTTTTTCTTTCGTTTCTTCTTCTTCTTCTTGGAGACACTCGGAGCAGGGTCTGGTACGGGAACAGAGCTCTTGAGCAGTCTGTCTGTAATTCCAAGCTTTGCCTCACTGGTAATGAGCGGCCTTGTATTTACCAAGCCACAAGATGGGCACTTCACTATCAGCTGAGTTGAGCTTTTCAAGAACTTCTGAACCAGATTTCTGTGGTACTTTCCCAGGGGGTTTATCTGGTGATCTTGTGAGAAGATTGTGCACTTTCTTTGTCATGGCCGAACTTGACTTCATTCGTGGCTTGTCCCTGAATATCAGCAGTGAGCAGCAGACTTGGCAGTGGCCAAATTCTAGATTTACAACTCCTTTATGATAATTTCTTTTCAGAACCCTCCTGAAATAATTTTGTATTTCTACATCGCCCTTAAACTTCAGCAAAAACTGCGGTACAAATTTACCAAGCACGGACGCTGTTACTTCCACCTCCATGCACTTTTCTTTAGTACTTTGCACACACCTTTTCTTTAGTACTTTGCACACACCTTTTCTTTAGTACTTTGCACACACCTTTTCTTTAGTACTTTGCACACACCTTTTCTTTAGTACTTTGCACAAACCTTTTCTTTAGGGTTGTCTCAGGATTTGTTAAGTTTTTTTCATGATTTAATCGTTGACAGTCTAAAATAAAGCCCCAACCGCTTCTAGCTCACCTCTTTAATGATCCGTCCGTATAAAAAGTAATGTGTAGCCAAACTAAACCAACCATTATCATGCAAACTTTTAACATTCGTGGATGACCTTCTATAACTTACGCACATGGCAAAAACCGCCAGACTATAACACCAGTGACAGAGCAGATTAACATCACTATCTAGTGCGAAGAAACAATTAATCCAATAATTCTACGAAGATTCAGCACAAACAATATCCAACTTTTATAGCGGTTGTTAAGAAAAAATTACAATCATGAGACTTTAACTGTGCAATATCCAGGTTTGGGGGAGTTGGGGTGGGGGTGACTGATGCTGCAAACAGAGAATACCAACTCAGAGAAATAAAAATTTTAAAAAAAGAGAAAACTACCCGAGATAAAAAAAAGAAGAGAAAACTGAACTTTAAAAAAGGAGAGAAACCTAACTCAGATTTACAAAAAATAGAAAAAAACAAACTCAGATAAAAAAAAAACAGAGAAAACTAGCTCAGATAAATAAATCTTTAAAAAAACTACCTCATATAAAAAACAGAAAACTCAGATAAAACATAGCAACTTATTCTAACATCTTACAAGAACGCGATCTGATAGACACATACAGACAATTATCACGCGACGACAGAGAGTATCATACATAAAGATACCCAAATGTCAGACACTCGGCGAGATTAGATAGAATATATGCTTCCAGAACTTTTTAAACTTAACAAAGCAAAAGATATGGAAAGCACGCTAAAGTTCACAGATCACAAAGCAGTACTCACAGAAGTGACCACATCAACCACTGTCATCACCACAGAAAAGGTTCTATCATTGAAAGTTTAATAATAACTTATTACATAACCTACATAACACAGCTTATAGAAGACTAGGTCCGAGATAAAATGCAGAACTGAACTATACACGCCTCACCTTTTAAAAAAAAGCCGCAGAATATCAAGAATTAATTATACAATAAAAACAAAGCCAACAATAGAAAGGGCGATACAACTACACAGATTTCCGATCGGTTCGTTTTTCTCTAAACTGTAAATTCTCCAAAGAAAATTTTGAAACTGTTGCAAATCCACAACTAACATCCAAATCTTAGAAATCGTCTTCTGGGACTGATAATGTCATTATTTTTCTTGTAGCAGTGGTAATAGTCAGTGTCGGGTTATCTACTAAGCTGAGCATTAAGTTAAAGGCACGGCGTAATGTGAAGGGTAAAAACTACAAACACGAATTTTGTCTTTTGATGTTTTTTTTTTAAATCAGGGAATCAAATACAGGCCGAGGTTTTGTAACATTTATCAAGTTTACCCTTGGCGCTTCGGTGATGTATTATCCGCCACTGGTAATACTTGTAGTAGTTGCAGCAACATTAGTAGCAATATTCCTAGATTTAATAGTGAATTATATTAACTTTTGTTGTAGATGTAAAATCTGCCAGTACCATCTGTCATGCATGCGGCACGTTACATTCTCCCAAGACAGATACTACAATGATGAAGGACAGAAACATGATCAGCTCTGTGGCTAGCAGTATTTTGTCGAGGGGAAAAAAAATCAGGATTAAAAAACAGTACAGAATGAAATAGAACAAAATAAATCGTTCGCTTCTACTTATCAAAATTTGAGAAAGGAAATTCTCCGTATACATTTAGCTTCAGGTGATATAAAATTTTTACAGAAACTTCTCCGGTTGCTTATCGTGTGCTGCATAACAACATCTTAATAGACTCGGATATTCCATCACTGTATCTCCAGCATTAAAAAGTTGTCTTCCAGAAAGTGAATGAAACATGATCAGCTCTCTCTCTCTCTCTCTCTCTCTCTCTCTCTCTCTCTCTCACACACACACACACACACACACATTCACACGAAAACAACTTCTAGGCGAAAACATGAATTGCACTTACTTAACTCTTCTCCATTCTGAAAGTGGAAAGTTCATATGCCATGTATGACACAAATTTTTTTTAATTAATTTTTTTTTCCTACGCGCAAGGTCTCGCTAGATAATTTTACCACGTGTGTGGTGAGGGTTTGTTGATTAAAATAGCCAAAAGGCCTACCTGAACCTGGTTTGAAGATCGTCCAAAATTAACCTTCAGTGAAAAACACAAATCCGACCTGACGCCAGTGGTCAAGTACGCGGGACGGAGATAATGAGATTTACTTACTTGCCGAGTTTCAAGGAGGTGAGAAAATCCGACATTACTACCAGGTCATCGTCCTTGACAGGAAAGAGGTGGTACTTAAGAAATGATACCCAATAGCTTAGTACCCGTGGGCGGGGCAAACATAACAGGAAATTATGGTCGTGGAGAGGATAATGTCAGGGGGGACAAACAGTTCGAAGGAGCTAGTAAACTTGCTACACTTGTCGTTTCTTTTATTCTTCCTACCCCATACTAGACCATACTGACACGTTCCAAAACCTCCATCTAAAAAACATCACACCAAAAGCCAGAGAAATCACTTTCAGACTCATATACACTACGACACCCACCAGACAGACACAGACAAACACGCAGAAACATGGCACGATGTTACCTATGCGGGAAAAACACAATAGAAACAGAAGAACACATTTTATACGATTGCAGAACAGTTGCAACCACCATAAGAACAATACAGAACACCATATAAACATACACAGCACAGCAAGCAGACATCTACAAAAACCATAATGTTAGATATAATCGGTAAAACTCAGCGGGTCACACACACCAAGTTACTGGCCCTGTTCGCAGAGTTCAGGTTTGTGGTGTGGACAGAGCTCGTTTTTATTTCCACACGTTTAGTCCTGTCACATTCTTAGCTCTGTTTCAACAAAGATTATGTATAATCATGGGCTGACAGAGAGAGAGAAGGAAGAAAGAGTTAAAGAAAAATAACAAATCTTCATGTACATCCCAGGAGAGAGAGACAATACCAAAACACATTCATGTACATCTTCGGTAAGAGAGGAAGTACGGGAGAGAGAGGGAGAAAGAGAGAGAGAGCGAATGTGAGACAGAAAGGACAGGAATGCGACAAGAGAGTAACTGGAAAGCGACAAAGTTAACAAATTACAGATAAAGCGGAGTATGTGCTACATTATTGTAATTACATCAAAAGATATACGAGAAACATGAAAGAGGCGTCATTTGCTTCGTACAGAGACAAATACAGACAAGATGACGGCCTGCAAACAGTGTAAGATTGGTAGTAAGAAAGAAGAAAGAACAAAAATAGCCGGAGAATTATAGGAGAAGACAAGGATCAGAAGAAATGCTCGTGTTAGTGGTGAAAGAGATTATAAAGAGCTCAGCAAAGAACGTATGCTTCTTCTCAGTAAAGAACATCTCCTTCTTTCCCTTTTTTTCGATTTCCCTGGATGTTTTTTTTTGTTTTTTGCAGTTGATGCTGTGAAGGTGTTGGGCCACAGTATCATATCGGACTTGGAGCGGGTTATGACGAGTAACAATTTCAGTCAGTGAATGGATTGAATAGCAAGGAAGTAATAAAGTAGTAAAATAAATGAGAGAGAGAGAGAGTGAGTGAGAGAGAGAGAGAAAGAGATGATCAAGTCTAGGCCATTCCTTCTTCAAAGGAAAGAAATCCCTTACCTGAGGCCAACTCCCACCAGACCAGATCACAAGCCCCTGGGATAGCCCGGAGATAAAAGAACTTGTTGATCAGGTGGATGCGATGAGGTGGGGAAAGCAAAGATGACACCCTCGGGCTGGACACGTAAGACATTTTATTGTCGGCCAAACAGGACAAACAATTAACAGAAGATAAGGGACAACTTAAAGAGTTGGATGTTGTAACTGCCGCCACAAAAACTTTGACCGGCGGGGACAGAAAGGTCTGGTCGGAATGGCGAGAAAGGTGTGGGGAGAGGGGGAGAGTTTGCCCAGAGATTTGCTAGAATCTGGGGGCGGGGGGAGAGAGTTGGCCCAGAGATTAGCTAGAATGTGGGGCCAAGAGCCTTTGCTGTAGATAATTTTGTTCTTGTTGACGGACTGCATCAACGTGAACCCGGGAATCTCTCGTCTTGCTTCAAAAATCAGTTTTATGTGGCAGCGACTCAGCAGGTCGCAATCAAACAACAGGCAACTAAAATAGCCCTAGATGAAAAGATTATTATTTCACGTGAACGGTCACTACAATTAAACATCACTTAAGGATGACCACAGAATGGGTAGAACTTGTATTGTTCCCAGTTTTAGTATCTGCGGCTCCTTTTTTGTGTGTGCGCGTGAGAGAGAGAGAGAGAGAGAGAGAGACTGTGATTGGTCTATCAGGACCTTGCACTGCGCAACTTTAAAAAACTCGTACGAGCGGGGTTTGTCGCTCTCATCATGTGACACTTTTGTCTGTGTGTGTGTGTGTGTGAGTGGGTTTTCTCCCTTGTTTCCCCTTTTCTCTTTTTCCCTTTTCGCTTTTTAAAAATGAATTTAAAACAGGATTTGTGTAAAAAAGGGTTTTATATGTTGCTCTCCCCCGTGTGGTACCCGGGATCTGCAAAGAATAGGACCACTGTACCCTACCACGCATGATCGTAAAAGGCGACTAAGGAGGGTTCAGCATAGGACCAGCAACCCTATCTGGTAAAAAAACTATCAGACTGCTACAGAAATGGAAGCAAGGGAAAAAACAAATGCAGGTGGAAGGAGAAATGCGTATCAGGAATCTGAGCCCATGAAGGTTGTGGATGAAAGCCAGCCACTGGAAGTCCCCAGCCCGACTGCAGACCTCCTAGAACCTAAACACAAGATGCAAATAGGCAGCTGGAATGTAAGAACACTAAACCAGACTGGAAAATTAGCACAAACCATCAAGGAAATGCACAGATACAAACTAGACACACTAGGAATACAAGAAGCAAGATGGACAGGACAAGGCAGAAGGAAATTAACAACACAGCACACAGAAGATACAATAATATGGCCAAGTAAAGAAGATCTTCTTGAAGGAGGAGTAGCATTGATTATAACAAAAGAAGCATCAAGAGCATTGCTGAAATGGACCCCAATAAATGAGAGATTACTATATGCACGGTTCAACTCAAGATTCACGAAGCTGTCTATTATAGTTTGTTATGCACCAACAGACGCAGCTGAAGAGGAATTAAAAGAAGATTTTTACAACAGCCTCCAAGCCACAGTAGAAATAATACCCAAGCATGATATGCTACTCATCTTGGGCGACTTCAATGCAAAAGTAGGTGAAGGAAATGAAGATAGAAGAAGAATCATGGGACGAGAAGGAATCGGAGAAATAAATGAAAATCGAGAAAGACTGTGCAGTTTCTGTGGAGAAAACATGATGACCATTGGAGGGACAATTTTCCAACACAAAAACATCCATAAGATGACTTGGAGGTCACCAGATAAAACCACAGAAAACCAAATCGATCACATACTGATAAACAACAAGTGGAAACGGTCACTACAAGATGTGCGAGCAAGGAAAGGAGCAGATGTAGGAAGTGATCACAACCTTCTGGTAGCAAAAATAAAACTTCTCATATTCTATAACCAGTATTTAAGCAGCGTTCTCAGATTCACAATATTTCAATTCTTCATACTTTAATACAAAAGCTCGTGGTAAAAATTACTGCACAATCTCTTGCTACACTAGTTCAGTCTAACACTGTCTCTATCTCTACATCTCTCTTGCTGAATCCTTCTCTCTCTACCTGCAGCTGCCTGCACCTCCCCCTGCCTTTTTTTTTTCAGACTCAGTGATTGATCTGTCAAGACCTTGCACTGTGCAACTTGGAAAACTCTTTCGAGTGACCGTTGTTGCTGTCATCATGTGGTACTATGTTTTTAGGTGTGTGGTTTCTTAACCCTTTGTGTTTTCCTTTCTTTGTTTCTCTTTGGATTTCTTGCTTTTTTTAATATAATATGTAAAAAAGCCTAATTTGTGAGATTTTCTGTGTACTCTTTTCTCCCTTTCGCTCTCTCTCTCTCTCTCCTATCATTGTCTTCCTCTCTGGTGATGTACATTTTTTTGGCAAAGGCCTTCTCTTTCACTCATGGGATGTACATGGATTTTTAACTTAAATTTTATCCTCTCTTGCTCTCTCTTTCTCTCTCTCTTTCAGTCCATTACTTTGCCAGATCTTTGTTGAAACATTCCCAAGAACGTGACAGGACTAAACGTGCATAAATCAAAACGTCCACACCAAGTACCTGAACTCTGCGAGCAGGGCTATTAACTTGGTGTGTGTCCGCCTGAGCTCTAGGGATTGTATTCAACATTATGGCTGTGTAGATGTCTGCTTGTTGTGCCGTGTGTGTTTCTATTGTGTCTGTATCGTTCTTACGGTGGTTGCTACTGTTTTGCATTCGTAGAAATGTGTTCTTCTGTTTCTAATGCATTCCTCCTGCATAGTTGACATCGTGTAATGTTTCTTTGTGTTTTTCTGCGTGTCGTAGGCGTCATGTTGTATATGAGTCTGAAAGTGATTTCTCTGGCTTTTGGTGTGATGTTTTTAAGATGGAGGTTTTTGAATGTGTCAGTATAGTCTAGTATGGGATATCTGCGTCCCCTTTTGATCCTAAGGTGTAATGGTGGGCTTGGTTTCTGAAATGTTGTATATGGCTTGTTTTGCATTGGATGAGCGTCTCGTATCCTTGAATTGCTTGTATGCAGTTTTTGTAGAAGGGTGGTAGTGTGCCAAAGTGGTGGCCTGCGAGTTGTTGGTAGGACTAAATTTGTTAGTCTCAGTCCTATGTAGTAGTGGGCTAGGGGGTGTTGGTTTGGCTGTTTGATGATGCGGCCTACGTGGCTGATTCTGAGTGCTTGTATTTTTGTCTGTATGTCTTGCAATGCAATCCCTCCATGTACTTTGTATTGCATGAGGGTTTTACGTTGTATTTTGTGAACGGTGTTTATAAAGATAAAGTTTCTGATTTGCTTGTTTATTTCTTTGATTGTCTGCTGCGGAGGGTCTAGTACTGTGGCGGTGTATATTATTTTTGGTATTATGTATGTGCTTACTATGACGCTTCTTCCAAAAATTGTTGCTGTTTTGTATTTGTATCGTTGTAACATGTTTGTAATTTTTGTTATGAGGTTGTCCCATGTGGGTTTGTGTATTGTGTCTGGGTGTGATGGGAAAGTAATGCCGTACAGGCGGATGCAAATAGTCTCTTTCACACATTCACACAAACCAGATTTCATCATGATCCAGGAAACAAATATACATACAGACATGCACGCAGCACAAATCACAACACAGCTAGGCTTTAGACATTCATGTTTTAGCTTAGCCATTCAGACAGGAGGATCAGGAGTAGCAATAATACAGACATCGGACAGGTGGGAGGTACTTAGGACAAATAGAGATAGCGGAGGGAGAACAGCGATATGTGAGGTTAGAAGCAACTCACATACATACACTATAGTTAACATACATGCACCACCCAACCGCAGTCACCAGTCCAACTTCTACGAAGACTTAGAATCTCTGCTCAGCCACAGATACAGAGGACACAACATTATATTAGGAGGAGATTTCAATAGTGTAACATCAGATTTAGACATCATAGGAGGTTTAACTAACACCAACACATATGACAGGCGCGAGATAATTTCTTTGCAAGACATAATAGACACACATGGTTTAGTAGATACATACAGGCACACACACCCTCAAGGCAGAGAGATCACCCACAGGAAGGATGCATACAGCAGAGGATATAGGTTAGACAGAATTTACACACCAGGCACGTGCCACATAGCACAAGTCAGACATATCCCCAGTGCATTAGCCTTCACAGACCACAAAGCAGTCGTAGCAACAGTTAACACAATACCTACAGTCACACCCTTAAAACGATCACCACACTGGAAATTTAATAACACACTCCTCCAAAACAAACAATTAGTTGAAAACGTGACACAACTGATACACACTTTCACGAATAACATACCCACACACAACATCCAACAGCACTGGGAAGCTTTAAAACATGCAATTAGAGACAAAGCACAAACACTCTCAACACAGATACACAGAGAAAGGCTGAGACAAGAGAAAATACTAGAAGAAGCAATCAAACTAACAAAACAGATGGACAAAAACTCACCACATTACTACACTACAAGAAACTGGATAAACACAGACACACAGATTTCAAGGCGCACTTCTAAGAACAAGACTCAATACCATCACACAAGAAATACCTACCAAACAGTACTTGAGCATAGAACAAAACATACAACGAAGCAGACAGATAAGAGAAGTAATAGACGCCACAGGGAACAAACAAACAGATAGTACAAACGTAGTACAGACCATTAGAGAATACTACAAAAAACTGTACACAGAGGAAGAAACACAAGCACACATACAGGACAAATACATGCAGTACACTAAACAACTCACGGACTCGGACAAGCAAACATTAGACACACCACTAACACTAGACAACCTGACGCAGGCACTACAAGCAATGCAAGAAAACAAGTCACCAGGGCCAGACGGCCTCACAGCAGAATTCTACAAACATTTCTTCCCACTTTTAGGTCCTCTTCCCTTACAAGTATTCACAGAGGCCTTCCAAAACAAACAACTCCCACCCAGTCTAAACCTATCATACATCACCCTCATACCCAAAGATAGCGCAGACAAAACACAACTCAAAAACTACAGACCCATATCCCTGCTAAACGTAGATTACAAGATCCTCACCAAAGCGCTTACAAACAAGCTCAAACCACTTATGCACAAACTAATACATGAAGACCAACAATGTAGTATAGAGAACAGAAACATACACCAGCACACACACTTCATACGGGACGTCATATACTACGCACACCAGAACTGCCAGTCGTCAGTTCTCTCATTAGATCAGGAGAAAGCATTCGATAGAGTGTCACACAGATACCTACAAAACACAAACTACTCCACTGCAACATAGGGACTACTTCAGAGGATGGATTCACATTCTCTACTCAAAACCTGAGAGCAAAGTCTTAGTAAACCATACGCTTACAGAGACTTTCAGGCTAACAAGATCAGTGAGACAGGGCTGCCCCCTCTCTCCTTTACTGTACATACTCACTCTAGAACCACTTATAGAGAAAATCAGACAAGACACAACAATACAGGGAACTTTCGTACCTGGCAGAGGAGAGAGAAAGTTGCTCGCTTATGCGGACGACACGATCTTCCTCCCAACAACAGACAGGTCAATAACCCACATTTTAGACACCTTCACAGAATTCGGTGAAGGCAACGGAGCGAAACTCAACATACACAAATCTAACATCATGAGAATAGGCAAATGGCGAGACAAAAGAGATTTCCCTCTTCGTCTCAAACGCACTTGCACCTCCCCCTGCCTCCTGAATCCTCATCTGCTCTCCGCCGGCCTTCTTTTTTCCCACCTGTCTACCTCTCCTTTTATATTCGTAAATTCCGTTCCATAGACCACGCCTCCAATTGTTGTATCGGTCATTGGGTCATCGGGTCATCCTTTGTTGCCCAAAACCGGTCGCAACTAGCGTCCTAGAGTTAGCCACACCCCTATACACGTTAGTCGCTTTCATCTCCGTCTGTCCAATTGCTACCTCCAATTAAACAAGTCCACCATCTCTTTCATGTTATCTGCTTCGGGACCTCAGTCCGTTCTCTGTTCAGTCGTTTGATCTACTGGTCAATTGTTCCCCCTCGGCTACTGCATGTGTGCGTGAAGTCGTAATGTTACGATCTATCGACGTACCCATGTCGATTCGGTTTACCTTTGATCAGGTCTTTGAAGTACCGAGTTCTTCGTCCTTCGAACTATCCCTTCTCTGTCGCCGTTTGATCTACTATCCTGCCCCCAATACATTCTTAACTATATTCCTGATCACGTCACTAATACTAATATAATAATAATAACTATAATCATTACTTACAAGGCTATGCTACACTAATATGGTACATACCACGCGTAAAGGTGTCCAAAAAAGGAAATACACAAGCATTAACACATTTTAAATAAAAAGTCCATGTGACGTATCACCGGTGTTCCTGTGTCGCCCTGTCCGGCTTATTTGTTTGATGCACATGGATCCTGTTCCTAGTCTATCACCAGACTTGCTGGTGACTGCAAGGCTTCTAGCATCTCGTCCACAGTTGTTGCATACCATGGAGCCGTGGTCGTCGTGGGTGTTTGTGTGATGCTCCACACATTTTCTGCGTCGTCTTCGTGGTGCTGGTGTCTGTCCTCTAGAGCTCTCTTCTTGGGCTTTTTTGCTTGGGAAGACTTCCTGTGAAGCCATCGTTGTCTGTTTGTTTTTGTTGGGTTTTTTTTGCCTCTTTTTGAGGCATTGTTAATGTTTCGTTGCGTCCTCTCTGGAGGAGGGATTACAGGCTCCGTGCTGAGGGTTTGGAGATGGGATTACAGGCTCTGTGCTGAGGGTTTGGAGGAGGGATTACAGGCTCCGTGCTGAGGGTTTGGAGGAGGGATTACAGGCTCCGTGCTGAGGGTTTGGAGGAGGGATTACAGGCTCCGTGCTGAGGGTTTGGAGGAGGGATTACAGGCTCCGTGCTGAGGGTTTGGAGGAGGGATTACAGGCTCCGTGCTGAGGGTTTGGAGGAGGGATTACAGGCTCCGTGCTGAGGGTTTGGAGAGGGATTACAGGCTCCGTGCTGAGGGTTTGGAGGAGGGATTACAGGCTCCGTGCTGAGGGTTTGGAGGAGGGATTACAGGCTCCGTGCTGAGGGTTGTAACGGTTTCCTTATTCTCCGTCGTGGCTGGTGGCATTTCCTTTGCAGGTTCGGTTGTTACACTCTCCTCTACATTCTCGTTTGTGGCTGCTTTTGTCTGGTTGACCGCATTTCTTTTCTTCTGTGGACACTGGCTCACACAGTGGGTATCTTTTGTGGTGGTCTACGTCTATAGTTAGTTTAGGATTATTGCAGTGGAACCGGAGCCCGCGTAATCTGTTGAAGTGCGCTATATGCGCCGAAGTGGTGAGGGTGGCGTACCATCGGTGTTTGTTTTCTAGGCTGTACAGGGCAGCAACTCCGTTTTTCCCGATTCCTGCTGGTCCAACAAGCATTCCCATCACCAGCGGATATGTGGCTTTCCACGCGTCAGGTCCAGAGACATTGAGAACAAGAGTTCCCGGTTTGTGTAGTTCCCCGGTGGGGATGAACTTGTCACAATCAAAGTCTATCTCAACACAGGCCATTTTTTTCAATATGATTTACGTCTACCGGGTCTCCTCGAAAAAAATCTGTAGTAAAAGGCGAAAGATTTATACGTTGTGAAGACAAACCAGCATTTATCTTATAAGTCATTAATATTAAAACTTAAGAATCTAATACAAAAAGCCATATTTAAAGGGGGAAAAAATGCAGATCTAAGCTTCGTACCAAATTTGATTTCATTTCATTCATGACAACATGATTGGTGCGCTTGACACAACTGCAACCTTACTTTTTTCAGTGAGCAACAATAACGTGAAAACAGCTTGTCAACATTTGCTTCTGTGCTGAAAGAAAGCAAGACTGACAGACAAAGGTACCAACCGTTCATTTATTTGATATACCCCACGGGGTGGGGTTTGAAAAATAAGTCTTAGACTCATTATATTGCTCCTCTCCACGGAAATCTTTAGTAATTTTTTTTTTTTTTAGACAACGAAAACAACAGGCCGTGACCCGGTGGTACTGCAAACCGGGTCCACCCGTAACGAGATGTAGACCATACCCCCGGCATTCAATGTGCAGGGCAGGCCTCGGGCATCTCGTTTAGTTAAAAAATAACGACGCTTTTGTTAACCAAAGGGCATGTTGATCAGGGTACCTGCCAAGAGGACACTTTGACCTCAGCCACTTTGATCTTAGACGATACTACACTTTGATCTTAGCCAAAAGGCCGAGAAGCTTGTTACAAGTGTCTGATGGTCAAGTGAGATAGAAGTCTGTTGGTCAGGTGTAGCAGAAGAGGGGGGCTGTTTGGAAAGTGGTTCACCTCTAGAAGTAGAAGAGACCGGCTGTGGTAGAAGTCGGTTAAGTTTATGTTCTTTGCCAGAGGCATAAAACTGGTAAAGCTGGCGATTTGTGACGTGTATAATGTGTTTGATAAGAAGAAAGAGAACACGGTTGTCCGATGTGTAGGAGTGAAGGCGGCGTTCAATGTTATCTTTGACCCGATCGAGGTTAGACAACAGGCGTCTGTGATTCTGAATGATACAGCTCATTCTGAGCCGCGAGCAATTTTTCTCGATCTTGTCCAGAAGTCTTTGTTCAACCACGTGGAGTGTACCGGCCGCGGGGTGAAAAGTAGACGAGAAACCTTTAGGAATGATTTTGTGGCGCAGACAATAGTTCAGAAAGTGGAGGTGGGAGGCGAATTTGTTTAGTGTATAGTTGTATACTTATACACCAATTATTGTGTTACTATGATAACGCGAATACGTTGTACATAAAACGTTACAACAAAGGTGTATAGTAATAGTATAACCATACACACACACACATACACGCTTCCTCTCACCTACTATCAGGACCTTTTCTCTCTCTCTCTCTCACTCTCTTCGTTAACTTTCTCTCTAGTGATGGACAGTGCTTGTATTCGGCTAAAGCCTTCTCTTTCACTCACGGGGTGTACACAGAAATAAATATGCGCTCGAGTCACTCGTATTGGGGTCACCGCAGTGGAGGGTTATGGTCGGGTAAACAAAGGCACTGTTGAAGAACATGAGTTAGGAATGCCTGCCCGTGGACTGAAATATTGAAAAGGCGGGCTTGAACGAAAACATGTGGTAAACGCATGGTATGCACATCTGAAGTTAACATTTAAACACAAAAGGGGGTGGGGTTGTGGGGGGGGGGGGGGTTGCCAAAAAAAAAAAAACTAGAAACTGGTTGAAAGCTGTAACAATTTTTGTTTGAAAATGTACAGGAGAAGTTCTTTTGTAAAAATTCTATTTTCAAATGTGGCCCTATTCCTACATGACCAAACAACATACCTAAACTCAGCAAGGAGGATGATACACTGCGTATGGCTGTTTGTTTCTGTTCGAGGAATGGTGTTTAACATTATTGCTCTGTATATGTCTACTTTCTCTGCTGTTCTTGTTGCTATCTCTTGAGTCAAAAATTCTAAGGCTAAAGAAACGGTTCTGCACTGAAAGAAAATGTGTTCTTCCGTTTCTTGTGTGTTCAGTCTACATAGTTTACATCTGATCAGTCTGTGGAATCTGTGGGCGATCCCTTGTGTGGTCGGTGTCATGTTGAACAATAGTCTGTATGTTATCTCTCGTGCACTTGGCGTGATTCCTTTCTTGTGTAGGTTTTGAAATGATTGTATGTAGTCGGTGATGAAGTATTTGTATCCTCTCTTTATTCTGCACTGTAATGGTGGCTCCTGTTTCCTGACCAGATATTTGTATATGCATGATGTTTTCATGCGTATTAAACTTTCATTCCCAGTTACACTTTGTATGCATTGTCTGTAGAAGAGCGGTATAGTGCCAAAGTGATGGGGTGTATATTGTTTAATTTACACAGTTTAAGAAGCCTCAGCCCAACGTAGTAGTGGGCTAGAGTATGTTTGTGTGGCTGTTGGATGATTTGTCCATATATTTAATCCTGAGTGCCTGGATCTTTGTTGCTATGTCTTGTAGGGAGATGCCCCCTCTATTTTTGTCTTGCATCAAGGTTTTCTGTTGGATGCTGCGTACTGTGCGTCGGAAAATAAAGTCTCTAATCATTGAATTTATTTCCTTAAGTGACTGTTTAGGCAGGGGGAATATGTTTGCGGTATATATAAGCTGTGGTATGATGCAAGTGTTGTAATATTTGTTAAACCTTACAGACGCCCACAGAAATCAGGTCGTGACCCGGTGGTACTGCAAACCGGGTCCACCCGTAACGAGATGTAGACCATACCCCCGGCATTCAATGTGCAGGGCAGGCCTCGGGCATCTCGTTTAGTTAAAAAATAACGACGCTTTTGTTAACCAAAGGGCATGTTGATCAGGGTACCTGCCAAGAGGACACTTTGACCTCAGCCACTTTGATCTTAGACGATACTACACTTTGATCTTAGCCAAAAGGCCGAGAAGCTTGTTACAAGTGTCTGATGGTCAAGTGAGATAGAAGTCTGTTGGTCAGGTGTAGCAGAAGAGGGGGGCTGTTTGGAAAGTGGTTCACCTCTAGAAGTAGAAGAGACCGGCTGTGGTAGAAGTCGGTTAAGTTTATGTTCTTTGCCAGAGGCATAAAACTGGTAAAGCTGGCGATTTGTGACGTGTATAATGTGTTTGATAAGAAGAAAGAGAACACGGTTGTCCGATGTGTAGGAGTGAAGGCGGCGTTCAATGTTATCTTTGACCCGATCGAGGTTAGACAACAGGCGTCTGTGATTCTGAATGATACAGCTCATTCTGAGCCGCGAGCAATTTTTCTCGATCTTGTCCAGAAGTCTTTGTTCAACCACGTGGAGTGTACCGGCCGCGGGGTGAAAAGTAGACGAGAAACCTTTAGGAATGATTTTGGCGCAGACAATAGTTCAGAAAGTGGAGGTGGGAGGCGAATTTGTTTAGTGTATAGTGTATACTTATACACCAATTATTGTGTTACTATGATAACGCGAATACGTTGTACATAAAACGTTACAACAAAGGTGTATAGTAATAGTATAACCATACACACACACACATACACGCTTCCTCTCACCTACTATCAGGACCTTTTCTCTCTCTCTCTCTCACTCTCTTCGTTAACTTTCTCTCTAGTGATGGACAGTGCTTGTATTCGGCTAAAGCCTTCTCTTTCACTCACGGGGTGTACACAGAAATAAATATGCGCTCGAGTCACTCGTATTGGGGTCACCGCAGTGGAGGGTTATGGTCGGGTAAACAAAGGCACTGTTGAAGAACATGAGTTAGGAATGCCTGCCCGTGGACTGAAATATTGAAAAGGCGGGCTTGAACGAAAACATGTGGTAAACGCATGGTATGCACATCTGAAGTTAACATTTAAACACAAAAGGGGGTGGGGTTGTGGGGGGGGGGGGGTTGCCAAAAAAAAAAAAACTAGAAACTGGTTGAAAGCTGTAACAATTTTTGTTTGAAAATGTACAGGAGAAGTTCTTTTGTAAAAATTCTATTTTCAAATGTGGCCCTATTCCTACATGACCAAACAACATACCTAAACTCAGCAAGGAGGATGATACACTGCGTATGGCTGTTTGTTTCTGTTCGAGGAATGGTGTTTAACATTATTGCTCTGTATATGTCTACTTTCTCTGCTGTTCTTGTTGCTATCTCTTGAGTCAAAAATTCTAAGGCTAAAGAAACGGTTCTGCACTGAAAGAAAATGTGTTCTTCCGTTTCTTGTGTGTTCAGTCTACATAGTTTACATCTGATCAGTCTGTGGAATCTGTGGCGATCCCTTGTGTGGTCGGTGTCATGTTGAACAATAGTCTGTATGTTATCTCTCGTGCACTTGGCGTGATTCCTTTCTTGTGTAGGTTTTGAAATGATTGTATGTAGTCGGTGATGAAGTATTTGTATCCTCTCTTTATTCTGCACTGTAATGGTGGCTCCTGTTTCCTGACCAGATATTTGTATATGCATGATGTTTTCATGCGTATTAAACTTTCATTCCCAGTTACACTTTGTATGCATTGTCTGTAGAAGAGCGGTATAGTGCCAAAGTGATGGGGGTGTATATTGTTTAATTTACACAGTTTAAGAAGCCTCAGCCCAACGTAGTAGTGGGCTAGAGTATGTTTGTGTGGCTGTTGGATGATTTGTCCTATATATTTAATCCTGAGTGCCTGGATCTTTGTTGCTATGTCTTGTAGGAGATGCCCCCTCTATTTTTGTCTTGCATCAAGGTTTTCTGTTGGATGCTGCGTACTGTGCGTCGGAAAATAAAGTCTCTAATCATTGAATTTATTTCCTTAAGTGACTGTTTAGGCAGGGGGAATATGTTTGCGGTATATATAAGCTGTGGTATGATGCAAGTGTTGACTGCGACACTTCTGCTGAATATGGTGGTGGTTCTGTATTTGTAAATTTCCAGTCTGTTCTTAATTTTTTCAATTATATTTCGCCATCTTGCTTTGATGTTATTCGAAGGCGTAGCTGTAAATAAAATTCCGTATATTTTAATGTTGTTGACTTGTATTAACGTGAAAGGGAAGTCTGTTTTGTTGGTCCATTTACCTAAACCCATTATATGTGATTTTTGAATGTTTATTTTAGCCCCGCTGCCCTGTCCGAACTCTGCAAATATGTCTAGAATAATCCTGATAGAGGATATATTGGAGGGAAAGAAGATTGTGTCGTCAGCATAGGCCAACGACTTCCTCTCTCCCATTCCAGGAATAAAGATTCCTTTGACTATTGTCTCTTGCCTGATTCTCTCCAGGAGTGGCTCCAGAGTTAACACATACAACAGGGGTGAGAGTGGGCAGCCCTGACGTACAGATCTGGTTAACCGTATTGGTTCACTGAGGGTATGGTTTATTAAAAGTCTGCTTTCTGGTTTGTTGTATAGAATTTGGATCCAGTCTCTGATGTAGTTCCCAAGATTACATTTGGACAAGGTTTTCTGGAGGAAAGAATGGGAAACTCTGTCGAAAGCCTTCTCCTGGTCCAGCGATAAGATTGCTGACTGGCTATTCTTATCGTGAGAGTATTGGATAACATCTCTTAGGAAATGTAGATGCGTATTTATGTTTCTGTCGGTGACACTTCGTGCCAAATTTGATTTCATTTCACTCATGACAACGTGATTGGTGCGCTTGACACAACTGCAACCTTACTTTTTTCAATGAGCAATAATAACGTGAAAACAGCTTGTCAACATTTGCTTCTGTGCTGAAAGAAAGCAAGACTTGACACACAAAAGTACCAACCGTTCATTTATTTGATATACCCCACGGGGTGGGGTTTGAAAAATAAGTCTTAGACTCATTATATTGCTCCTCTCCACGGAAATCTTTAGTAAATTTTTTTTAAATCTTTATTTTCATTCAACAATCAACAATTTCATATTCAACTGAAATGATGTGAAATGGGGATGATTGCCCGTGGGATGAAATAATGAGATGGTGGGCTTTTACAAACCATGAGGTGATAACGTGGAATATGATAAAGTTAATACTTCATACATAAATGTGAAAACAAAGGTTACAGTAATGGTATGACACACACACACACAATCTCTCTCTCTCACTCTCTCTCTCTCATAGGCTTGCTTTGCTTTTTTTTTTTTTTTTTAAGTTTGTGTTGTGAAATGAGCACATATTTAATGTAACACATATGTTACACATGCATAGTTATACAATGGGTGGGGGGGAGGTGGAAATAGATATATATTTGTAGTGAAAATGAGGTGTATGCTAATGGAATTACAATTTTGATGGGAGTGTGGATGACAAACAAAATACCTAATTTCACCAAGCGTGGGTCAGGGAATTGGGTGATCGACTGCCCGGCGGGCTTGGCCGCTCCTTCAGGGACGGGGGATTAAGGGGAAAGTTACATAAGGAGAAGTTAGGGAAGAATGGACACAAGTGTCAGACAAGTAAAGAAAAACATCGGTGAGTTCGAGAGGATTAGGATTAGCCCGAGGATGGGCACAAAGGGGACACGGTGTGATAAAGACGCGTGTCACGCCATGTTTTTGTTTCTAGTGTGAGGTAATATTTGGATAGACCTGGACTTTCAATTGTCTAGGGAGGGGTGCTGGGGTACAATTTCTTAATCTTTTGTTGGAAAATATACAGAAAAATGTCATCATTGAACAACTTTTTGTCGTATTTAGCCTTGTTTCTACAAGCCCAAACGAGGCATCTAAAATCTGACAGCAAAATGATCAATTTTTCCTTTGTGTCTTTTGTTGTGTTGGGGATTGTGTTTAGCATGAGTGCTCTGTATATGTCTGTTTTCTGTTTAGTTTCTGTGTTAGGGCGAAAGGGAAATCTGACTTATTGGTCCATTTCCCTAAGCCCATGATCTGGGACTTTTAAATGTTTATTTTGGCTCCGCTGGCTTCTCCAAATTGTTTAAATGTGTCTAAAATCTTGTTCCGTATTGAGGAGATATTTGCGGGGAAGAAGACAGTGTCGTCCGCGTATGCGATCAACTTTCTTCTCTCCTGCCCCAGGGATGAAAGATCCCTTGATGAGGCTGTCGTGTCTGATCTTTTCCAAGAGTGGCTCCAGAGTTAGTATGTACAGGAGTGGGGAAAGTGGACACCCTTGTCGGACAGATCTTGTTAGATTTATTGTGTCTGTTAGAGTGTGGTTGACCAGGATCTGACTTTGTGGTGAGGAGTATATCATTTTGATCCAGTCTCTGAAGTAGCTCCCCACATTGTTACTGTGGAGGGTTTTGTGGAGGAAGGAGTGAGACACTCTGTCAAAGGCTTTTTCCTGGTCTAAGGACAGGATTGCTGCTTAGCTGTTTTTGTCATGGGCGTACTCTGTGAAATCTCTGAGAAAGTGTGTGTGTGTGCTAATGTTTCTGTTGTTGACGCTGCATTGTTGATCTTCGTGTATCAATGCGTGCATGAAAGGTTTTAATTTTATTGTTAGTGCTTTAGTTAAGATTTTGTAGTCGACATTTAGCAGTGAGATGGGTCTGTAGTTTGTTATCCGAGCTTTGTCGGATTCACTTTTTGGCAGGAGGGTTATGTATGAAAAGTTGAGACTAGAAGGAAGTTCTTTTCTATCAAAGGCTTCCTCGAGAACTTTAAGTAGTAACGGTCCCAATAGTGGGAAGAATTTCTGGAAGAACTCGGCGGTAAGTCCGTCCGGTCCTGGGGATTTGTTTTTTTTTTGGAAGGTGCTTAGTGCATCTTCTAAGTTCCCTAGTGTTAGTGGTTGGTCTAGGATTTGTTTGTCGTCCTCAGACAGGTGCTTTGTGTAGTGTAGGAATTTATCTTGTGTTGATGTTGACTGGTCTTCACACGTGTACAGCTTGCTGTAGAATTCGCGGAAGGCCTCACATATTTTACTGTTCTCTGTGTGTTCTTGTCCCTGACCGTCAATAATTTTGTGTATTTGCTTACTGCGTTGTATGTTCTGTTCTACTGATAAATAGTGTCTACTTGGGGTTTCCTGTGTTACGGCTTGTAGTTTTGTTCTGAGCATCGCGCCCTGGTACTTCTGTTGTCTGTGTTGTTCTAGTTGTTCTTCTAGCTCATGGATTTGTGGGGCGTTGGTGTCTAATAGCCTCTTCCAGTACGGCTTCTTGTTTCTTTGACTCTCTGTGTATGCATGTAGCTAGTGTCTGTGTCCTTTCTCTTATTGTGTTTTTCAGAAGGATCCAATATTCCGCCAGATCTTTGTCTGGGGCATCTCTGACATAGTCTTCCATAATCTGTGATATGTGGGTTACGTATTGCTGGTTGTTCAGTAAGTTATTGTTAAATTTCCAATGGGGGGATCTTCTAGTGTTTATGACTGTAGTGGTGGATGTGGTCACTTCTGTGAGTACTGCTTTGTATTCCGTAAACTTTAGGGTGCTGTCAATATGCTTTGTTTTGTTAATTAAGTAAGTTCTGGATGCGTATATTCTATCTAACCTGGCTGAACGTCTGACATTTGAGTTTGTTTTATCTTCGTGTGTGTACTCTCTGCCATCAGGTGTTAAGTGTCTGTATGTGTCCACCAGGTCGTGTTCTTGTGTGATACTCTCTAGAATAAGGAGTTGTGATGGTTTATCTGGGTTTGTTTTCTGTGTTTCTTGTAGAAAATAAAATCAGGTCTGTACTTATGTATGCTAGAGACTACACTTTTTAATTTGTTTTTTAAGCCATTAATATTAAAACTTAGAATCTGATACAAAAAGCCATATCTAAAGGTGAAAAAAAAGGAAATGTAAATCTAAACTAATATAACACTTAAGAGTTCTATTTTGTTGTTCAAGAAGTTTCTCTTTAATCATCACATCACACATTGAAGTTTCATATAAATGGCAATAGATGAGGCCTCATAAAACATTTCACTGACGTCATTTTATTATGTCAAACATGATCAATACGTTTAGCTGATCACTTCGCTTTGAATAATAGGCAAGATTATATACATTTCGTTATATTCTTCTTTGAAGCACAAAATCTCACGATATCATACTATCATAATAATAACTATAATCATTACTTACAAGGCTATGCTACATACCTCCCCTCGTTTAAGTCATATTGTTAACATTATGACTACAAAAAAAAAACTAGCAAAGTGCCTTGTAAGTAATGAGCTACCAAAATATGTTTCCATGTGAACCACAGTACCAAAAATTTCACTTTGCGGTCACTTCCCCTCGTTTAAGTCAGAATTTTAATGGTACCGACTACATCTCCATAAACATGGTAACCACATTCTGTCAATATACCATTCATAATTATCATAAGAAGAAAACATGTATCACCATATTTGTATCTTGTTCAAAAAAATTTCCAGTAAGACATTAATTCATGGCTGCTCTTCTACATCAAAATGATGTCTCATACACACTCAATAACCCAACAAAAAAAAAACAAACCATATGTTTAAGTGACAAATATAATGTCCAAACTATATGTATTCTCAATCTCAGATCACAACACCTCCTTGACCTTGTGATCAGATTACATTAGCTAGCCTCTCGAGGATCGCCTTGAGTGGTAGCAATTGATATTGCCCACACCTTTCATGACACATACTCAGTGTGAAAAATGTGATATATCGACTCATTGAACACCATGATATTCCCACCATAAACGAAATTCTTCCACTGTCATCAATTATTCTACCCCCAAGTACTCCTCAATCATGATAACTCGTGAGTCTCCATCCCTCTGTGCCAACCATTTTTAGTGCTGAGGGTATCCTCGTATTGATAATCACAACACAACCTTCTCGATTCCACTAAACAATCTGGCAACACCCAACATCTCTCCCTACTCCTCTTAATACAAATGAAAAGTTTGCTTTCATATCTCAAAAAATGTGTAGGCCCTTCATTCATCATACAAAAATATGCAATAGTACATTATTATTCACCATACAAAAGATACATAGAGTGTTATACTACTAACACTCTCAATTTCTGAGCATTTCAACATTAAAAATACCATATTAGCAATGCAAAAAAATGTACGTCAATGGAGCCATATTAGTCTCGTCTCTCGTACACATAAAAAATTTGTCACATTATCATCGATAAAGAATGACCACTTGTATATTTATGTACATGTAGGTGCATCAAACTGAACCCTTAAAATAACCTAGAGATCTCTCACTAGTATCGCCTTCTATTTCCTCTCGTTCCTCTGCCCCAGTAACTATTATCTCTGTTTCCTCTGGGGTTACTATATCCCTTCTTATACCTTCTCTCATCATTAAAAATTCTCCTGTTCTGGCCTGACATAAAACTATTTTCTCTGTATCCTGTAGTAGTATTATTATATCCTATCTCATAGATTCTCTCATCTTTATGAATATTCTTGTTCTGATCCTCCCTGCAAGTTATTGATTTACATGTCTCTATAATGTTAGAAATTTGTTTTTCCATCTCTGCTAAAAAAGCCTCTGGTATTTCCTCATCATCTGAGGATGCCTCCACATCATCATTAAAATCAGGTGACACCATTTCTTCATTCATATTAATTTCAGCAACATCTACTGCACCTATTGTACCTTGTGAGCCCTCTGTACTATCTAGTATTCTCTGACTATTGCTGCAGTCTCTTACATGATCCTCTTTCAAATAAATCCTCGTCTCTGACCTACATATATAACTATCTCTTAATACTACATCTACCGTATTTGTTTCTTCATCCTTGGTCAGACAAGACTGCGTAGCTACGTCCTTTAACAAAATCCTGTCTGTTTCTATGGTAATATCACATGTTTCTGTGGGTAAAGTGTTTGTGGCTACATCATTCTTTCTTACCAAACAATCTTCGCTCACCCCCACACTTACATCAACCATTGTGTGAGCTAATCTGCCTAGTTCTGTGTCTGTTGACCTGTCTTTTCTGTCCTTAACTGTCTGGCTACCAGCCTCGACTAATTCTACCCTAGTTTTATTCCTCTTCGTCTCATAGTTATTTCGTCTATCTGTGTCTGATGTCGTACACACTACTGAAATTCTTTCTTTCTTCATATTCGTATCAAACCTTTCGCTGGTATGTGGCGTGTATCTGCAGTCGTTTCTTTTAAAAGAGTTGTGCTGGTAGCTGTCTCTAAACCTTGTGTCGTTGTAGGCTGGTTGTCTGGTTTTATAACTCATGTTTGTATAGTGTCCCAGGTTATGATATATATGTCTTCTTCCAACTCTCTCATTTCTATAACTAGAGTTCTGTGTCTGTCTAGAGTCTGGTCTAGGATAAACATTGTAATATTTTCTCATATTTCTTTCTTGCCTCAACTCTCTACCTAACCTAGCTACTTCTCTCCTCAGATATCTGACCTCCCATTTCAGTATGTCTATTTCCGGTGTTTCTGCCATTTTCTCTAATACCCTCTCTGAAAAATCTCAGTATTATTCACACTCTATGAAATATTCGGTGAAATAATCAATAATTTCTAGTAAAAAAATATTCTAACACAGCAGTATAAATCAAACCCATATACACTGCAATTTCAACATCAATCAAACTAATACCTAACTTAACTATCTCTTGTTCCTGGCCGAAAATACTGTCCCTCCGTCGTTGATGTTGTTGCTCCTTGTGAATGTCTCATTAATGTTCTCTAATTAACATCACTGTTAAAGAAACAATTGTTCTTCGCCTATGTCACATCAGTTCGTTTTGCCTAAATCACATCAGTTCAACACAGTCTGGCACGCGATCGCTAGTAGTCAAATACTTCTCATTGTGGCCGCTTTTACGCCCGGTCGTCTCCTCCCAAATGACGAGAATAGGCATGGGCACCATTATAACACTTATGTGTTCTTTCTTTACTGTATATTGCGAATTCTTGTTGTCTGGTTTCACAACATATAATAGATGAAGTCTGATGAACATTTCACTGATGTCATTTAATTCGACAAATAAGATCAAGACATATAATGGATAACGTCACTTGCCATACATTTCGTTATATTCTTCTTTGAAGCACAAAATCTCAAAATCTCACGATATCATACTTCTCATATTCTATAACCAGTATTTAAGCAGCGTTCTCAGATTCACAATATTTCAATTCTTCATACTTTAATACAAAAGCTCGTGGTAAAAATGACTGCACAATCTCTTGCTACACTAGTTCAATCTAACACTGTCTCTATCTCTACATCTCTCTGGCTGAATCCTTCTCTCTCTACCTGCAGCTGCCTGCACCTCCCCCTGCCTCCTTTTTTTCAGACTCAGTGATTGATCTGTCAAGACCTTGCACTGTGCAACTTAGAAAACTCTTTCGAGTGACCGTTGTTGCTGTCATCATGTGGTAATATGTGTTTAGGTGTGTGGTTTCTTAACCCTTTGTGTTTTTCTTTCTTTGTTTCTCTTTGGATTTCTGTTTTTTTTTTTTTTAATTATATGATTTTTTTTTAATATTAATATATAAAAATTGCCTAATTTGTGAGATTTTCTGTGTACTCTTTTTCTCCCTTTTGCTCTCTCTCTCTCTCCCATCGTTGTCTTCCTCTCTGGTGATGTACATTTTTTTTTGGCAAAGGCCTTCTCTTTCACTCATGGGATGTACATGGATTTTTAACTTAAATTTTATCCTCTCTTGCTCTCTCTTTCTCTCTCTCTTTCAGTCCATTATTTTGCCAGATCTTTGTTGAAACATTCCCAAGAACGTGGCAGGACTAAACGTGCAGAAGTCAAAACGAGCTCTGTTTCTACACGTCCACACCAAGTACCTGAACTCTGCGAGCAGGGCCAGTAACTTGGTGTGTGTGTCCGCCTGAGTTTTAGGGATTGTATTCAACATTATGGCTTTGTAGATGTCTGCTTGTTGTGCCGTGTGTGTTTCTATTGTGTTCTGTATTGTTTTTACTGTGGTTGCTACTGTTTTGCATTCGTAGAAAATGTGTTCTTCTGTTTCTAGTGCGTTCTTCCTGCATAGGTGACATCGTCTCATGTTTCTTTGTGTTTTGCTGTGTGTCGTGGGCGTCATATTGTATATGAGTCTGAAAGTGATTTCTCTGGCTTTTGGTGTGATATTTTTGAGATGGAGGTTTTGGAATGTGTCAGTATAGTCTAGTATGGGATATCTACGTCCCCTTTTGATCCTAAGGTGTAATGGTGGTGCTTGATTTCTGACCAAATGTTTGTATATGCGGCTTGTTTTGCATTGGGTGAGATTTTCGTGTCCTTGAATTGCTTGTATGCAGTTCTTGTAGAAGGGTGGTAGTGTGCCAAAGTGGTGTGCCTGCGAGTTGTTTGGTGGGACTAAATTTGATAGTCTCAGTCCTATGTAATAGTGAGCTAGGGGGTGTTGGTTTGGGTGTTTGATGATGCGGCCTACGTGGCTGATTCTGAGTGCTCGTATTTTTGTCTGTATGTCTTGCAAGGCAATCCCTCCATGTATTTTGTCCTGCATGATGGTTTTACGTTGTATTTTGTGAACGGTGTTTGTAAAGATAAAGTATCTGATTTGCTTGTTTATTTCTTTGATTGTCTGCTGCGGAGGGTCTAGTACTGTGGCGGTGTATATTATTTTTGGTATTATGTATGTGTTTACTATGACGCTTCTTCCAAAAATTGTTGCTGTTTTGTGTTTGTATCGTTGTAACATGTTTGTAATTTTTGTTATGAGGTTGTCCCAAGTGGGTTTGTGTATTGTGTCTGGGTGTGATGGGAAAGTAATGCCGTACAGGCGGATATTGTCTGTGCGTTTGAGACGAAGAGGGAAGTCCCTTTTATCTCGCCATTTGCCTATTCCCATGATGACGGATTTTCGTATGTTGAGTTTCGCTCCTTTCCTTCACCGAACTCCCTGAAGGTGTCTAAAATGTGGGTTATTGATCTGGCTGTTGTTGGGAGGAAAATCGTGTCGTCCGCATACGCGAGCAACTTTCTCTCTCCTCTGCCAGGTACGAAAGTTCCCTGGATTGTTGTGTCTTGTCTGATCTTCTCTAGAAGTGGTTCTAGAGTGAGTATGTACAGTAAAGGAGATAGGGGGCAGCCCTGTCTCACTGATCTGGTTAGCCTGAAAGTCTCTGCAAGCGTGTGGTTTACTAAGACTTTGCTCTCAGGTTTTGAGTAGAGAATGTGAATCCACTCTCTGAAGTAGTCCCCTAAGTTGCAGTGGAGTAGTGTCTTGTGTAGGTATTTGTGTGATACTCTATCGAAGGCTTTCTCCTGATCTAACGAAAGAACTGACGATTGGCAGTTCTTCTGGTGTGTGTAGTATATGACGTCTCGTATGAAATGTGTGTGCTGGTGTATGTTTCTGTTTTCTACACTACATTGCTGGTCTTCGTGTATGAGTTTGTGCATCAGTGGTTTGAGCTTGTTTGTGAGCGCTTTGGTGAGGATCTTGTAGTCTACGTTTAGTAGAGATATGGGTCTGTAGTTTTTGAGTTGTGTTTTGTCTGCGCTGTCTTTGCGTATGAGGGTGATGTATGATTTAGACTGGGTGGGAGTTATTTGTTTTGGAAGGCCTCGGTGAACACTTATAAGAGAGCAGTAAAAGTGGAAAGAAGTGTTTGTAGAATTCTGCTGTGAGGTCGTCTGGCCTTGGTGACTTGTTTTCTTACATTGTTTGTAGTGCCTGTGTCAGGTTTTCTAATGTTAGTGGTGTGTCTAGTGCTTGCCTGTGTCAGGTTTTCTAATGTTAGTGGTGTGTCTAGTGCTTGCCTGTGCCAAGTTTTCTAATGTTAGTGGTGTGTCTAGTGCTTGCCTATGCCAAGTTTTCTAATGTTAGTGGTGTGTCTAGTGCTTGCCTGTGTCAGGTTTTCTAATGTTAGTGGTGTGTCTAGTGCTTGCCTGTGTCAGGTTTTCTAATGTTAGTGGTGTGTCTAGTGCTTGCTTGTCCGAGTCAGTGAGTTGTTTAGTGTACTGTATGTATTTGTCCTGTATGTGTGTATACGTTATTTCCTCGGTGTACAGTTTTTTGCAGTATTCTTTAAAAGTGTGTACTATGGTTGTACTCTCTGTTTGTCTGTTCCCTGTGGCGTCTATTACCTCTCTTACCTGTCTGCTCCGTTATATATTTTGTTCTATGCTTAAGTACTGCTTGGTAGGTATTTCTTGTGTGATGGTATTGAGTCTTGTTCTTAGAAGTGCGCCTTGAAATCTGTGTTGTCTGTGTTTATCCAGTTCTTCTTCTAGCGTGAGTAAGTGTGGTGAGTTTTTGTCCATCTGTTTTGTTAGTTTGATTGCTTCTTCTAATATTTTTTCCTGTCTCAGCTTTTCTCTGTGTATCTGTGTTGAGAGCTTTTGTGCTTTGCCTCTTATTGCGTGTTTTAAAGTCTCCCAGTGCTGTTGGATGTTGTATGTATTTCGTTGAAGTGTATATTATTTGTGTCATGTTTTCAACAAATTGTTTGTTTTGGAGGAGTGTATTGTTAAATTTCCAGTGTGGTGATCGTTTTAAAGGTATACCTGTAGGTACTATGTTTACTGTTGGTATGACTGCCTTGTGGTCTGTGAAATATAATGTACTAGGGAGATGTTTGACTTGTGCTATATGGCATGTTCTTGGTGTGTAGATTCTGTCTAGCCTAGCTCCTCTGCTGTGTGCGTCGTTCCTGTGAGTGATTTCTCTGCCTTGAGGGTGTGTATGTCTGTATGTATCTACTAAATCATATGTGTTTATTATGTCCTGCAAAAATCCTAGCTGTCTCTTATATGTGTTGGTTCTAGCTAGACTTCATATGATGTCTAAATCTGATGTTACACCATTGAAATCTCCTCCTAATATGATGTTGTGTCAGTGACAAAGCTAATTTTATTTGTTCGTTTCTCTTACGTACAAGACATCACAAACGTCACCTTCAAGGTAGGTTATTTTTATTATCTCCAATCCTATCATCAGAATGGCACATACTACCTCTACATCTGGATCAGCCACCCCAATGGTAGTACGTTTCACCATTAACCCAGTGGTCGAGCTTGAAAATGGTGATTTTCATAGGCAGAGAACCCTGCTACTTACCGTGACCGGACAGGAGCTATCCAGGATGACATACTCTTTCCTGTCAAGCGTGATCGCTGGGCCTGTGTGGAGTCGGACCAGGCGGTACCTCGGAGTTGTGCCGGTTCGAGGACAAGACAAGGTGGTACGTGACTCTAACGGCGGCGGCCCACATCACGCCTTCACGGCAAGGTCTTCGAAACTGACAGGCCAAAAGTGAAAATAGAACAGCGGACGGGGGTTCCTAGAACAGCGGACGGGGGTTCCCAGAACAGCGGACGGGGGTTCCTAGAACAGCGGACGGGACGGGGGTTCCTAGAACAGCGGACGGGGGTTCCTAGAACAGCGGACGGGGGTTCCTAGAACAGCTGAAGGGAGACCCTGACGTAGAAGCATGCCCGGTGCAAACAGCCAGAGACAAATGGAGCTTTGCTTTCAAGCCCGTGAGGTCGATCCCCCACTATACTGAAGTAAAAACGACACAGGGGGAGCACAAGCCACATAGGATGTGGATCCAACTACCAAGGCGAAGGACACGCTGTCCAAGGTGTGATCTCGACGACCACTAGGCCAGCAAGTGTCCAGAAAAAAAAAAAAAATCCCACAACCTTGAACAGGGAATAACGGTAGCCCCAACCGTGGTAGAACAAGCACGTGGGCAGGAGCAAGAACCCTCCCCGGGGACTCCGGAAAAACAATGGCTGACCGCCGACGGCTTCACTATCGCACAGAAGAAGAGAAGCAAAAGAGCAGGGGCGAAACACTTAGCACAGAGCTCGCTGCGCCTCCAACACCTGAACCTAAGACAGAAATTTTAAAAAAAAATTTTTTTAGGTTCTTTTTGTACTCTCTCTCCCTTTCTCTCTCTCTCTCTCTGTCAGTCCATGATTCTACTTAATCTCTGTTGAAACAGACCTAAGAATGTGACAGGACTAAACGTACAGAAATAAAAACGAGCTCTGTTTCTGCACGTCCACACCAAGAACCTGAACTCTGGGAGCAGGGCCAGTAACTTTGTGTGTGTGTCCCCCAGAGTTTTAAGGATTGTATTTAACATTATGGCTTTGTAGAAGTCTGCTTGTTGTGCCGTGTGTGTTTATATTGTGTTCTGTATTGTTCTTACGGTGTTCTTCTGTTTCTAGTACGTTGCTCCTGCATAGGTGACATCGTCTCATGTTTCTGTGTGTTTTTCTGTGTGTCGTGGGCGTCATATTGTATATTAGTCTGAAAGTGATTTCTCTGGCTTTTGGTGTGATATTTTTGAGATGAGAAAACGTCCTGATGGATGACGAGGAAGAACAGGAGTAGGGAAACGAACCCGACAGTGTTCACCCTATAAGCCCTGTGCCCTGGGTAGACACAACGAGGTAGAGACAGACAAACACGCCAGACGACAGCCAGCAGCCGGAATAAGAGGCAAGGCCGACGCAAGACATCATCACCTACCTTGGGCAGACATAGCCTGCGAGACAGACACAAACAGCCACACCAGATGACAACCATCAATCGGGACAAGAGGCAAGCCTGACACAAGACACTAGTAAACTAGAATACTTAAAACACCACAACACAAATTTATTATATTTGTCCTAACAAAACCGTGTAATACATTCACCTTTTTACAAATTAGGAATAGACGGAGAAGCCAAAGTTTTAAGTATTAACATTAGAGGCTTGTGCACAAAACTACTGTCTTTTTAACAGATTCATACAAACCAGAGTTTATCCTGATCCAAGAAACAAATATACATATAGACATACACGCAGCACAGATCACAACACAGCTAGGCTTCAGACATTCATGGTTTAGCTTAGCCATTCACGCAGCAGGATCAATAATAGCAATAATACAGGCATCAGACAGGAGGGAGGTAGTTAGGACAGACATCAGACAGGTGGGAGGTAGTTAGGACAGACATCAGACAGGTGGGAGGTAGTCAGGACAGACAGGTGGGAGGTAGTCAGGACAGACATCCGACAGGTGGGAGGTAGTTAGGACAGACATCAGACAGGTGGGAGGTAGTTAGGACAGACATCAGACAGGTGGGAGGTAGTTAGGACAGACATCAGACAGGTGGGAGGTAGTTAGGACAGACATCAGACAGGTGGGAGGTAGTTAGGACAGACATCAGACAGGTGGGATGTAGTTAGGACAGACAGAGATAATAGAGGGAGAATTGCGATATGTGAGGTTAGAAACAACTCACACACATACACTATAGTTAACATACACGCACCACCCAACAGCAGCCACCAGCCCAACTTCTACGAAGACTTAGAATCTCTACTCAGCCACAGATACAGAAGACACAACATTATATTAGGAGGAAATTTCAATGGTGTAACCTGGAGCCATCATGTTAGCCATGGATCGATGGTTGCCAGGTCGGGCAGCGTCTTAGGCAGCTACAAAAAAGTAAGAACGTAGTAAAGTAAATGTAAATGAAAGAGAGAGAGAGAGAGGGAGAGAGAGAGGGTGAGAGAGGGAGGGAGAGAGAGAGAGACTCCTAAATGGACATCAGATGAGCAAACTCTGTGCCATTCCTTATTCAAAAGAAAGAAATCCTGACGCCAACTCCAACCAGACCAGATCATACACGGCCCTGGGATCGGCCGGAGATAAAAGAACTTGTCTCAGGCTGGGACCGTAATACATTTTATTGCTCGCCAAGGCAGGGATACAGTGAGAAACATGGCTACAGATTAACGGAAGATAACGCACAGCTTAACGAGATGGATGTTGTAACTGACGCCACAAAATCTGTGACCGGCGGGGACAGAAAGGTCTGGTCGGAATGGTGAGAAAGTTGGGGGAGGGGGGGGGGGACAGAGAGAGAGTGAGAAATGACATCCCACATGTTTAGTGTAGGATATAATGATTCAATAAACCCGCAGTCCGAAATGTTGATGTCGCAGAAGAAGAATGGATCATTAAGTTGTGTATAAATCATATGCTTCCTGCAACATTCAAGAATAATTCATCATTATCAACCGAAGATTTCGAATAATCCTCATAATAACTAAATCAGTACTTATCTTATCTTATATCCTTCCCGTGCCGCTAAACGTCACATAGGGGTCGCAAAGTAGTTCGCCAATTTTTCCTGTCTTCGGCGAGTCTTTCAACCTCATCAAAGGATTTTATGCTTGTTAATTTGGCCTCTCTTAACAATGTCCTCTTCAGAGTTTCACGCGGTCTGCCTCTTTTTCTTCGACCTGTTGTGTTCCACTTGATAGCTTGTTTTGGGATTCTCTGATCATTTCTTCTCATCAAGTGACCAACATATGTCCATCTCCTTTTCCTGATCACCCATGAGACTGGTTGTTGTTCAGTCATCTGTCTTATCTCTGCATTATTCTTGAATTCATTCCACTTGATGCCGAGTATTTTCCTTAGGCATTTGTTTTCAAAAGAGTCTCATTTCTTTTCTATTTCTTTAGTTGTTTTCCAGCTTTCACATGCATAAATGAGGGTGGATATTACATTTGAGTTGAATAGTTTTAATTTGGTTTTTGTGCTTATAACTTTTGAATTCCATATGTTCTCAAGATTCTTGAAGATTGATGCTGCTTTTTCAATTCTGATCCTAACTTCCTTTCTAGTATCACCATCCTGGTCTATGTAGCTGCCAAGGTATGCAAATTGATTGACTTCTTCAATATCTGTCCCTTCTATGTGTATTTTTCCATTTTGATTGAGAGGAATTTTCATTATTTTTGTTTTGTCCTTGTTAATTTCAAGTCCTATTTTGCTAGCCATTGAAGACAGGCTGTCTGTTTTTTCTTGCATGGAATTCACATTATTACTGATAAGAGTTATGTCATCAGCAAAATCAAGATTTTCTAGTTGGGTCCCATGTACCTAGTTAATACCTGTGTTACCTATGCAGCATTTTTTCATTATGAAGTCTATTGTAATCTCAAAAAGTAAAGGAGACAGTATACATCCTTGTTTCACACCTGTTTCAATCTGAAACCATTCACTCATCCCTTCTTCTGTCTTGACTGCACAAACATATCCATTGTATAAGTCCTTAATGATGTTGACAATTTTAGATGGTATTCCATATAGACATAAAATTCTCCATAATGAATCTCAGTGTATGCTATCAAATGCCTTATTAAAATCTATGAAGTTCAGTATTTATGGTTTCTGTTTTTCAATATGTTCTTCAAGTATTATTCTGAGAGTAAAGATCTGGTCAAGACAACTTCTCCCTTTTCGAAATCCTGCTTATTCTTCTCTCATTGCAGTATCCACTATATCTCTGAGCCTATTCAAAATGACATTGCAAAATACTTTTGGCACAATTGATATTAATGTTACTCCTCTCCAGTTGTAAGCAGATTATTCCAGTGAAAGAAGTAAATGAATATATATATATATATATATATATATATATATATATATATATAGTTCCAGACATGGAATGCCAAGTCATATGTTAGCTTTCATCATTTAATAGATATAACTGGCAGGCTCAGTTTAAAACAGAGTGAAGTACAATATAATTTGTAACACTTGGAGTAAGTTGGTTAGTTCCTACTGTCTGAGAGCATTTATCAACAAAGTTTACTGAACATTTAGCCTAACAGAGAACCTCTATCTCTTGACTGGCCAGCTTGTCTTGTCTCCTTCCTCTTTTCAGTATGTAAATGGCGAGGTGGAAATAGATTGTATGATACAGCTTGGTGATTACTTCGTACACGGGGATATTTACACTTTTTTTCTTTTTGTTATCTCCTTTATCCGTCCTCTGCGTAGGTGAACTCTCCTTTTATTTACTACCATTATTGGTACAATATGTGAGAGTTTTCTGTGGTAAAGTGTTTGGGATTATTTGTATAACTTTGTCTAACCGCCTGTCTTGTTTCTTGAGGTGAATAATTACCGGTGTTACTCCAGAACTTGCTCTAACGCTTTTTTTCTAGTCTCTCTGTCGGTTCAGCGAGTTTGACCCTGCATTCACAAATCTGATTTTGACATTGGTGTCAGCTGACTTGTGGTTTGAAAACCATCAGTTTTGAAATGCATGAAATTAAAAGCAAGTAGCACTACAAATACGAAACAATAAATTGAAGATCATACTAGAGGGAAAGTTGGAAGGAAAAAGAGCAAGGGGTAGACAGATGTAGATGGGAAGACAACATGTGAGAATGGACAGGATACAGCTTGATTGAATGCACCATAAAGGCGAAGGAGCGAAATTCAATGATTCATTACCGCCCACCGAAGTTCAGAAGAAGGCACTTGATGATGATGACGACGACGACGATGAGCACTAAATAACGCAGGAATAATTTTTGGATATAAGTACAGATAAGTCTTTTGCATGTCCCATGTGAAATTGAACTTTGCCTCCCTAACAGCTCTCCTGTAGGCCTCTCGATTGTAAGCAAGATGGCCTGCTGCTGATGCATCCACTTGCAGATTTTCAACGATGTCTTGCAGCCATCTTCGCCTTCTTTTTCCCTCAACCAAGCCAACCTTCTTCAATATTAAGTTCTTGTAGTATGGATACATTTGTTCTTGTTGTGTCCACGATATTTGAAAAACTTTCTGTAGCATTTACATTCAAAGACATTTATGTGTTTCTCCACTGTTTTGTTAAGTGTTCAGGTCTCACAGGCATATGTTGAGATGGGAAAGATGCATGCCCTTAAAAATCTTAGTTTATTTTCCTGCTGTCTGGCTCACTTTCATCCGTTTTTTTCCACAGAGGAAGAACGCGTTGCTTGTGAAGCCTAACAAGAATTTTCAGATATCTCTGGTGATTGTCTCTGTTTTCTAAGTGTGAATACAGTGATGAAATTACAAGTCAACTAAAACCATGTAAGTTAATCTTACATCTTACATCCTTCTCATGCTGTTAAACGTTCCACTGGGCTCATATAGTAGTTCGTCAAGTTTTCCTGTTTTCGGCGAGCTTTTCAAACTCATCAAGGAATTTCCTGCGTACTAATTTGACCTCTCTTTACATTGTCTTCTTCAGAGTTTCAAGTGATCGACTTCAGGTCGGACAAATGAGTCTTCTCAAAAGATCTAACTTATTTTAGATGTACAACTTGTTAAAAGATCTCGCAGTAATTTCAACCAGAAAAAAAATTTAGTTGGAAAGACTTAAAGTCAGCGTATACACACATTAAATATAATGCTTGGTACGTGCTATATTAGTGTAATTACTTCAATAGATATACGGGAAATTTTAAAGAGGCGTCACCTGCATTGTACAGAGACAAGTACAGACAAGATGATGGCCTGCAAACAGTGTAGGATTAGTAGTAAGAAAGAAGGAAGAACAAAAATAGCCGGAGAATTATAGGAAAAGACAAGGATCAGAAGAAATGCCCATGCCCTTGGTGAAAGAGATTATAAAGAGCTCAGGAAAGAAGTTTTCTTCTACTTCTGCTTCTTTTCCTTGTTCCTCGATGTCCCTGGAATTTTTTTTCACAGCCGATGCTGTGAAGGTGATGGGCCACAGTAAAGTTTCGGACATTGAGCGGGTTATGACGACTAACATTTTCAGTCATTAAATGGACTGAACAGCAGGGTGTCACCAATACTTCTTTAGCAGACTCCACCACCAGGTGGGCTATGGCGATTTCTGCTTCTTTTAGCCAGGCTAGTCCTGTTCTGGGGTATTAATTAAGACAGGGTTGGCTATGATTCGCCAACTCTTGAGACAGCATGTTAGCCATAGAACGATGGTTGCCAGGTCGGACAGCATCTTCGGCAACTACAAAGAAGTAAGAAAGTAGTTGAATAAATGAAAGAGAGATCTCTCTCTCTCCTTCATTTATTCTACTCTCTCTCTCTCTCTCTCTCTCTCTCTCTCGATGAGCCTGAAGCAGGCTCCCACCAGACCAGATCACAAGCCCCTGGGAAAGGTCGGAGATAAAAGAACGTGTTGACCAGGTGGAGCTGATGAGGCGAGGAAAGCAAAGAGGACTGGACTAAAATTGACTAAAAGCGTCCAACGATTAAGGACGATAGGTACAGTTGAGCGAGTCAGTAACTTAGACCCCCAGAATTGCGACTTCGCTCAACACCGGAGTTCCGCGGCCCCTGTGCTAAAGTTCGTTTATTTCGTATATTCTTTATTCTTTTCAGCAAAATTAACGTATCTTGCTTGGGTACTACAAGTCATCAGCTACTGCTAAAATGGCCCGCACAAACCAGACAGCTGAAAAATCCGCTGAGAAGGCAGAAGCGCACACAGAGGAGGTCATGGATCTGAGAATAGAAGACCTGGACGTCGAAGCGTACCACCAACAGGGAACCCTGTTGTTAACGCTCACAGGCCCAGAGGCATCCAAGGTGTCATACACCTTTCTAATGAGTGTAATCGCGGGTCCTTTGGGAGTGGGGGCCAGTGGAATAACTGGCCTGTACCACTTCCAAGATCAAACTCGCTGGTACGCCAGACTGACAACGGCTGCTCATATGAAACACTATGAGCAGCTACATGGGAAAACCTACGAGTCCACCCAACCCAGGACCACGATAACTGTGGAGCACCTAGACAAAGAGCGCCAAAAAGGTACCCTACACTGGGTTCCCCCGACGATGAAAATAGAAGGAGTCCGGAGAATAGTGGAGCAGGCAACGGGAGACCCCGAGCCAGTGGTGTCTAGAGCGGATGTGGCTCTAGACAAATGGAATTTCATATGCAGACCGAGGAAGCCAATTCCTCATTATGTGACCCTCAGGCCCTTGATGGAGAGCCTGAAACCCCACAAACTGTGGGTCTCCCTCCCGGGGAGAAAAACCCCTTGCCCGAGATGCGGCAAAGACGACCACTGGGCAAGCCAGTGCCCGGAGAAGAAAAAGAACACGCCGGGAGCTCCGGCGGCAAATACCACAAGGAAAAACACCACACAAGACAGACGAGGGCTGGAGAAAGCCCAGCCAAAAGAGGAAAGATGGCTCACCGCGGACGGGTTCACCCTATACGGGAAAAGAACCCGGAAAAACAGTAACACGAGCCCAAAACCGCCCACACCAGCACAGCCAGCACCGGCGACGCCACCACGATTCAGCACTGAACAAGAACCACCACCTACGCCGGAACCCCGGTCACTGAACATAGACGAGAGCTCTGACCAGGAGAGCGACACAGACACCACCACCACAGGCGCACACAGGAACCTGTCCTGGGTGGGAATAAACCAGAAGGAGTACAAGACAGCGGAACAACGAACCAACCGAGACAAAGACAGCGACAACTAACAGGATACCACAGACACCCATCTAGGTATGTTAGTATGCTTTAACTCACAACACACACCAAATGTTTAGACAAACTAGTCTTAATTTAGCTTTCGAAATGGATACGGAAATTAGAGTTTTGACCATTAACATTAGAGGTTTACGCACAAAACTACAGCACATAGTTTCCTCAACACATTCATACAAACCAGACTTCATCATGATCCAGGAAACAAATATACATACAGACATGCACGCAGCACAAATCACAACACAGCTAGGCTTCAGACATTCATGTTTTAGCTTAGCCACTCAGACAACAGGATCAGGAGTAGCAATAATACAGACATCAGACAGGTGGGAGGTACTTAGGACAAATAGAGATAGCAGAGGGAGAATAGCGATATGCGAGGTTAGGGACAACTCACACACATACACTATAGTTAACATACATGCACCACCCAACCGCAGTCATCAGCCCAACTTCTACGAAGACTTAGAATCCCTACTCAGCCACAGGTACAGAGGACACAACATTATATTAGGAGGAGATTTCAATGGTGTAACATCAGATTTAGACATATTAGGGGATGCAACTGGAACTAACACATATGACAGGCGCGAGATGAATTCTTTGCAAGACATAATAGACACACATGATTTAGTAGATACATACAGGCACACACACCCTCAAGGCAGAGAGATCACTCACAGAAGGGACGCATACAGCAGAGGATATAGGTTGGACAGAATCTACACACCAGGCACATGCCACATAGCACAAGTCAGACATATCCCTAGTACATTAGCCTTCACAGACCACCAAGCAGTCGTAGCAACAGTTAACACGATACCTACAATCACACCCTTAAAACGATCACCACACTGGAAATTTAACAACACACTCCTCCAAAACAAACATTTCGTTGAAAACACGACACAGCTGATACACACCTTCACAAACAACACACCCACACGCAACATCCAACAGCACTGGGAAGCGTTAAAACATGCAATTAGAGACAAAGCACAAACGCTCTCAACACAGATACACAGAGAAAGGCTGAGACAAGAAAAAATACTAGAAGAAGCAATCAAACTAACAAAACAGATGGACAAAAACTCACCACATTTACTCACGCTACAAGAAGAACTGGATAAACACAGACAACACAGATTTCAAGGCGCACTTCTAAGAACAAGACTCAATACCATCACACAAGAAATACCCACTAAGCAGTACTTGAGCATAGAACAAAACATACAACGAAGCAGACAGATAAGAGAAGTAATAGACGCCACAGGGAACAGACAAACAGATAATACAAACGTAGTACAGGCCATTAGAGAATACTACAAAAAACTGTACACAGAGGAAGAAACACAGGCACACATACAGAACAAGTACATGCAGTACACTAAACAACTCACGGACTCGGACAAGCAAGCTTTAGACACACCACTAACACTAGACAACCTTACGCAGGCACTACAGACAATGCAAGAAAACAAGTCACCAGGGCCAGACGGCCTCACAGCAGAATTCTACAAACATTTCTTTCCACTTTTAGGTCCTCTTCTCTTACAAGTATTCACAGAGGCCTTCCAAAACAAACAACTCCCACCCAGTCTAAACCTATCATACATCACCCTCATACCCAAAGATAGCGCAGACAAAACACAACTCAAAAACTACAGACCCATATCTCTGCTAAACGTAGATTACAAGATCCTCACCAAAGCGCTTACAAACAAGCTCAAACCACTCATGCACAAACTCATACACGAAGACCAACAATGTAGTGTAGAGAACAGAAACATACACCAGCACACACACTTCATACGAGAAGTCATATACTACATACACCAGAAGAACTGCCAGTTGTCAGTTCTCTCATTAGATCAGGAGAAAGCATTCGATAGAGTGTCACACAGATACCTACACAAGACACTACTCCACTGCAACATAGGGGACTACTTCAGAGAATGGATCCACATTCTCTACTCAAAACCTGAGAGCAAAGTCTTAGTAAACCACACGCTTACAGAGACTTTCAGGCTAACCAGATCAGTGAGACAGGGCTGCCCCCTCTCTCCCTTACTGTACATACTCACTCTAGAACCACTTCTAGAGAAAATCAGACAAGACACAACAATCCAGGGAACTTTCGTACCTGGCAGAGGAGAGAGAAAGTTGCTCGCGTATGCGGACGACACGATCTTCCTCCCAACAACAGACAGATCAATAACCCACATTTTAGACACCTTCACAGAGTTCGGTGAGGGCAGCGGAGCGAAGCTCAACATACAAAAATCTGTCATCATGGGAATAGGCAAATGGCGAGATAAAAGGGACTTCCCCCTTCGTCTCAAACGCACAGACAGCATCCGTCTGTACGGCATTACCTTCCCATCACACCCCGACACAATACACAAACCCACATGGGACAACCTCATAACAAAAATTACAAACATGTTACAACGATACAAACACAAAACAGCAACAATTTTTGGAAGAAGCGTCATAGTAAACACATACATAATACCAAAAATAATATACACCGCCACAGTACTAGACCCTCCGCAACAGACAATCAAAGAAATAAACAAGCAAATCAGAAACTTTATTTTTATAAACACCGTTCACACAATACAACGTAAAACCCTCATGCAAGACAAAACACATGGAGGGATTGCCTTGCAAGACATACAGACAAAGATACAAGCACTCAGAATCAGCCACGTAGGCCGCATCATCAAACACCCAAACCAACACCCACTAGCTCACTACTACATAGGACTGAGACTATCAAATTTAGTCCTACCAAACAACTCGCAGGCACACTACTTCGGCACACTACCACCCTTCTACAAAAACTGCATACAAGCAATTCAAGGACACGGAAAGCTCACCCAATGCAAAACAAGCCATATATACAAAGTTTTGGTCAGAAATCAAGCACCACCATTACATCTTAGGATAAAGAGGGGACGCAGGTATCCCATACTAGACTATACTGACACATTCCAAAACCTCCATCTCAAAAATATCACACCAAAGGCCAGAGAAATCACTTTCAGACTCATATACAATATGACGCCCACGACACACAGAAAAACACAACGAAGCATGAGACAATGTCACCTATGCAGGAAGAACGCACTAGAAACAGAAGAACACATTTTCTACGAATGCAAAACAGTAGCAAACACAGTAAAAACAATACAGAACACAATAGAAACACACACGGCACAACAAGCAGACATCTACAAAGCCATAATGTTGAATACAATCCCTAAAACTCAGGCGGACATACACACCAAGTTAATAGCCCTGCTCGCAGAGTTTAGGTACTTGGTGTGGACGTGTAGAAACAGAGCTCATTTTGACTTCTGCACGTTTAGTCCTGCCACGTTCTTGGGAATGTTTCAACAAAGATCTGGCAAAATAATGGACTGAAAGAGAGAGAGAGAAAGAGAGAGCAAGAGAGGATAAAATTTAAATTAAAAATCCATGTACATCACATGAATGAAAGAGAAGGCCTTTGCCAAACATGGATCATGTACATCACCAAGAGAGGAAGACAATGAGAGGAGAGAGAGAGAGAGAGAGAGAGCGAGCGAAAGGGAGAGAAAGAGTACACAGAAAATCTCACAAATTAGTAAATTTTTGTATATAAAAAAAAAAAAAAAACAAACAAACAAAAAAGAGCAAACAAAAAAAAAAAAACAAAAACAAAAACAAAAAAAACAAAAAACAAAAAAAAAACAAAAAAACAACAAAATTTAAAAGGAGACAAAGAAAGGAACACACAAAGGGTTAAGAAACCACACGGCTAAAAACAAGTAACACATGATGACAGCAACAACGGTCACTCGAAAGAGTTTTCCAAGTTGCACAGTGCACGGTCTTGACAGATCAAATCACTGAGTCTGAAAAAAAAAAAAAAATTGCGACCAACGAGATGAGAAATAGTTGGAGGTGGGGCGAGAGAGAGAGAGGGAAGATATACAAGACATAAGCTCCTCTCAATGTTGTGTGTAATATAAACGTTTGTTATATGCGCAGTTTACTTGTGGAATATCTGGAAGAGATTGAAAGTTTTATGTTAGACAGGCCTGCGAGCTTAATTCTTAACCCTTGGGACATGAAGATAAGTCAGCCAATAAATCAATCAATGTTTCAATTTTGTTGTTGTTAGTCAAGACATTACTGCAGGTTTGTTTTCTCTGTTTGTAACATCATTGTTCCTCCAAATAAGTCTAAATTGGACAGTACACAATCGAAGTCTCCTGCCATTACTATATTACTGCCCCTGTAAAAGTGGGACAGCGTCTGTGCTCTTGTGTGTTATTTTTGTGTTTTATTTGTACGATAGCTAGCCTGCCGTGACTGTCCGTGTTGCTGTGTACTATGTCCCAGTCGTGTGAAAGAAAGCAGGACTGACAAACAAAAGTACCAACCGTTCATTTATTTAATATACCCCACTGGGTGGGGTTTGAAAAATAAGTTTTAGACTCATTATATTGCTCCTCTCCACGGAAATCTTTAGAAAAAAAATTAAAAAAAATTTTTTTTTAAACTCTTTATTTCCAGAAATATTTTACATGGCATTCAAGTAAAAATGTACATATTTATATACATGCATAGTTGCGTAATACAGGATTTTAAAAATTAAAACATATAAATTATTGATGAAATAAGGTGTATGTTAATGAGATACAATTTTCATGGGACTGTAGATGAAATGAAAGAAAAGGAAAAAAAAAAAAGTCAAAGTTTCAAATGTTTGTTCCAAGAATTAGCTGAGGTTCTGGACTCAGTCTGCCCGACGGCCATCGTCACTCCTTTCAGAGGCGGGCGGCGTCTGGCGGGAGATTAAAGGGAATTCTTGGTAAAAATTTTATGTTACACATGCATAGTTGCATAATGGAGGGGGGGGGGGTTGGAAATAAATATATATTTGTAGTTGAAATGAGCTGTATGCTAATGGAATTACAATTATGATGGGAGTGTGGACGACAAAAAACAAAATACATCATTTCTCCAAGCGTGGGTCAGGGAATTAGGGATCTCCTGGACTCCGACTGCCGACGGCCTTGGCCGCTCCTTTCAGGGGCGGGGGATTAAGAGGAAGTTACATAAAGAGAAGTTAGGGAAGAATGGACACGAGTGTCAGACAAGCAAAGAAAAACATCGGTGAGTTCGAGAGGATTAGGGTTAGCCCGAGGATGTGCACAAAAGAGGCATGTGGTGATAAAGACGCGTGTCACGCCATGTTTTTGTTTGAGTGTGCGGTAATATTATGATAGATCGGGACTTCTAATTGTCTAGGGAGTGGTGCTGGTGTACAATTTCTTAATCTTTTGTTGCAAAATATAGACAAAAAAAATGTCATCATTGAACAACTTTTTGTTTCTACAAGCCCAAACGAGGCATCTAGAATCTGACAACAAAATGATCAATTTTTCCTGTGTGTCTTTTGTTGTGTTGGGGATTGTGTTTAGCATGAGTGCTCTGTAGATGTCTATTTTCTGTTTAGTTTCTGTTTCTAGTGTGCTTTTGAGAAGTTTTAATGCTCGTGATATTGTTTTACACGTAAAGTAAATGTGGTCTTTAGTTTCCTGTATGTTATTCCTACATAGCTTACATTCGCTTGGTTTACCTGTAATGTATGTTGTTGCTAAAGGTGTCATGTTAAACATAAGTCTGTATGTTATCTCTTTAGCTTTTTTTGTAATTCCTATGTCGTGAAGGTTCTCCGACCAGCTGTTTGTAAATGTCAGGAGTTTTCGTGTGTATTAGGTGTTCCTGATTTGTTACATAGATAGATAGATAGATAGATAGATAGCAAATGTACACATGCAACAAGACCTGTAGGTTTCGCACTCGTTCGAAGAGAGACAACAAATAAAAAAAGGTGACGTGAACGATCAAAGAGAAATAACCACAATAAATTCTCGTAGACGGCGGAAAGCTTCAGAAGACGACAGTGTTCGCCTAAGATTCAGGAAAGTATCGCATTTTGGGGAGCAGAAAATGAGTGTTTTACTTTATTTAGTGTTCCTAAAATGGGTACCAGAGAAATCTGGGAAAGGTAATTACTGGCAACAGTAAATGGATACATCCAGGTGGCGAAGGTCGTTAAATAACATATATGAAAACTGGGATTTTACTTTCTACATTATGCAACATGTCATAGATAAATCTGCCGGGTATTTGAAAATGTATAGAAAATTTTCATTTTAGAATTCTGTTGTTATAAAAAATACGCTCTAGTTTATGCATGATTAAAAACATCGTTGTATTGTACATTTCTTGTTGTGCATAAAAATCTTCTATGACGCTAGTTAAGAAATAAAAAAGATTACAAGGTACAAAAATACCACAGAATGTTGATGTATGTAGAAATACAACACCACAATGACACACCATAACACCAACCGTAGTTTGTTTTTATGTAACCCACGGGGTGGGGGTTTGAAAAATAAGTTTTAGACTCATTATATTGCTCCTCTCCACGGAAATCTAGTAATTAAAAAAAAAATTATGGTGTGAAATGAGCACGTATATAAATGAACACATATGTTACACATGCATAGTTATACAATGGAGGGTGAAGTTTGGAAATAACTATATATTTGTAGTGAAAATGAGGTGTATGCTAATGGAGTTAGAAATTTTTCCGTGAGGAATAATAACGTGAAAACAGCTTGTCAACATTTGCTTCAGTGCTGAAAGACAACAAGACTGACACACAAAAGTACCAACCGTTCATTTATTTGATATACCCCACGGGGTGGGGTTTGAAAAATAAGTTTTAGACTCATTATATTGCTCCTCTCCACGGAAATCTTTAGTAAAAGGCGAAAGATTTATACGTTGTGAAGAGAAACCAGAGTAAAGAGTTATACTCCGCCCTGACAATGCCATAAACCGTAGACAGTAGTAACAATATCGTGTAAACAAAAAGTGTTTTCTACAATAACAAATTTTTCGCACAAAAATTTAACATCGGCCTCTCAATATCGGAAAATACTAAATTATTTCATTCTAATTTTAGTTTTACAAAGCTGTATGAAAGAAACAGACTTTAAATTACGGTGTGGCATGGACATTAACGAAAACTCCCGATTATCTCCCTTCCTATACTTTATGCTGTTGGGTTGTCGGTAATGGAAGGAACGTGATTGCAGAGTTGTTTGACAGTGAACAAAGTGGAAATGTAAGAGAACACATTTTGTAGGATCAGACCTCGAAAAAATGGTAGACAAAGCACTTTAGTGAGACGTGGGAGAAAGAAAAACCGCAAGAGAATTACCTGGGATTTGAACACGGACTCCGGTAGGACGAGCAGCCGTCCCTTGTGGTTTTTCTTTCTCCCACGTCTCACTAAAGTGCTTTGTCTACCATTTTTTCAAAGTGGAAATGTGAACAGGATGTTCTTTGCAGTCGTTGTAGTGAAAGTGTTGAGGCACAAACATCGTGATGACTTTGGGTGGGGTGCAGGTTACGGCGGCTATTATGTGTAGACCCTAAGTGTAACTAAACATCAGGGATATGCAACGCTTCTTTCGAAAACTCCATCCCCATAATGACCATAGCGTTCCCTGCATAGTTAGGTTGAGTAACTTAATGTGTAACCCACAACTTCTAGAAGACTACGAGATTCCCCGAGATAAAATGCAGAACTGAACGACAAGCATACATGTCTATCTACCTTCAAGAAAAGGTGCAGAGTATACAGCTTAAAGGATTTCTCGGACATATAAATTATAGGATTAGACTCATTATATATTCTCGGACATATGTCCAATTCTGAACTGAATTGTCTTGGGAAAGCCTACTACCCTTCAGTCCCCTTCTGTCTGTTGTCTCGTCTGACTTCGGTCGGGAACACATCGGCGAGCATAAACTAATAGACCAGCTTCGAATGACAGCAGAATTACCATAAATAAATAATAATAATCATAAAAAGAATTACCAAGTGGGCAGTTCAAGAAAGACCACCTTTTTTTTTTTAAAGACGATGAAAACAACAGGCCGTGACCCGGTGGTACTGCAAACCGGGCCACCCGTAACGAGATGCGGACCTTACCCCAGGCATTCAATGTGCAGGGCAGGCCTCAAGCATCTCGTTTGTTCCAAAATAACAAAGTGTACATTCTACAGAGCGCAGAGCTACACTTTGATCTTAGCCAAAAGGCCGAGATGGGAAACCAGTAAAGTTTTTATATTCTGAGTTTAAAAGAGTTGTGAGATTTTTTAAAAGAATATTTTAATTTACCTGCACTATATTCAAAAGAATTAAAATTTCTTTCAGAATTTAAAATATTTTTGAAAATCTTTTATTATTACACAAAATAAAACTGTACACTTAAAATGTGATTTAGGTGTTTGATTTATTTACCTTAGCAAAAATTCTTTATGAATGTATTTACTTCCCTTGACCTTTAGTGGGAGATGATCTCTACTTTCTTCCAGGTTATTTCTCTTTGACCGTGTGATGCACTTTTCTTTAGTAGTTTTCACACGTTTTCTTTAGGGTTATCTCAGGATTTGTTAAGTTTTTTTCATGATTTAATCGTTGACAGTCTAAAATAAAGCCCCAACCGCTTCTAGATCACCTCTTTAATGATCCGTCCGTATAAAAAGTAATGTGTAGCCAAACTAAACCAATCATTATCATGCAAACTTTTAACATTCGTGGATGACTTTCTATAACTTACACACATGGCAAAAACCGCCAGACTATAACAACAGTGACAGGGCAAATTAACATCACTATCTAGTGCGAAGAAACAATTAATCCAATAATTCTACGAAGATTCAGCAGAAACTTTTATAGCGGTTGTTAAGAAAAAATTACACGCAGGAGACTTTAACTGTGCAATATCCAGGTTTGGGGGAGTTGGGGTGGGGGTGACTGATGCTGCAAACAGAGAATACCAGCTCAGAGAAATGAAAATTTAAAAAAGAGAAAACTAACTGAGATAAAACACAGAAAACTCAGATAAAACATAGCAACTTTTTATTCTAAAATCTTACAAGAACGCGATCTGATAGACACATACAGACAATTATCACGCGACGACAGAGAGTATCATACATAAAGATACCCAAATGTCAGACACTCGGTGAGATTAGATAGAATATATGCTTCCAGAACTTTTTAAAATTAGCAAAGCAAAAGATATGGAAAGCACGCTAAAGTTCACAGATCACAAAGCAGTACTCACAGAAGTGACCACATCAACCACTGTCGTCACCACAGAAAAGGTCCTTTCATTGAAAGTTATAAATAACTTATTACATAACCTACATAACACAGCTTATAGAAGACTAGGTCCGAGATAAAATGCAGAACTGAACTTTACACGCCTATCTACCTTTAAAAAAAAAAGCTGCAGAATATCAAGAACTAATTATACAGTTTTTAAAAAAGCCAAAGGGCGATACAAATTACTACACAGATTTCCGATCGGTTCGTTTTCCTCTAAACTGTAAGTTCCCCAAAGAAAATTGTGAAAATGCTGCAAATCCACAACTAACATAAACATCTTAGAAATCGTCTTCTGGGACTGACAATGTCATTATTTTCTTGTAGCAGTGGTAATAGTCAGTGTCGGATTATCTACTAAGCTGAGCATTAAGTTAAAGGCACGGCGTAATGTGAAGGGTAAAAACTACAAACACGGATTTTGTCTTTTGATGTTTTTTTAAAATCAGGGAATCAAAAGTACATGCTGAAGTTTTGTAACATTTACTAAATTTTACAATATTCCTAGATTTAATAGTGAATGATATTGACTTTTGTTGTAGATGTAAAATCTTCCAGTACTATCTGTCATGCATGCGGCACGTTACATTCTCCCAAGACAGGTACTACAATGATGGAGGACAGAAACATGATCAGCTCTGTGGCTAGCAGTATTTTGTCGCGGGGAAAAATATCAGAGGATTAAAACACAGTACAGAATGAAACAGAAGAAAGAATCTTTCGCTTCTACTTATCAAAATTTGAGAAAGGAAATTCTCCGTATACACTTAGCTTCAGGTGATACAAAACTTGTACAGAAACTTCTCCGGTTGCTTGTCCTGTGCTACATAACAACATCTTAATAGACTCGGATATTCCATCACTGTATCTCCAGCATTAAAAAGTTGTTTTCCAGAAAGTGAATGAAACATTATCATCTTTCTCTCTCTCTCTCTATCATCTCTCTCTCTCTCTCTCGTACACACACACACACATACACACCCACACACACACTTTCACACGAAAACAACTTCTAAGCGAAAACTCAAATTGCATGGACTTCTCCATTCTGAAAGCGGAAAGTCCATATGCCATGTATGACACAAATCCGAGCTGACGCCAGTGGTCAGCTACACAGGACGGAGATAATGAGATTTTTTTTTCTGGATTTTTTTTTTTAATGCCCGCATGGTCTCGCTAGATAACTTTACCACGTGTGTGGTGAGGGTTTGTTGATTAAAATAGCCAAAAGGCCGAGAAGGAGTAACCAACCTGGTGCCCTCCGTGCCAAGTAAGTACTTTGATCTTGACCAAAAGTGCCGGTTAAGTATCGGAAATAATGAGATTTACTGCCTGGCCGCGTTTCAAGGAGGTGAGAAAATCCGACAATACTACGAGGACATCCTACTTGACAGGAAAGAGGCAGTACTTAAGAAATGATACCCTATGGCGTAGTACCCGCGGGCAGGGCAAACATAACAGGAAATTATGGTCGTGGAGAGATAATGTCAGGGGAGATAACCAGTTCGAAGGAGCCAGTAAACTCGCTACACATTTACGTTTCTTTTATTCTTCATCCCCCATGCTAGACCACACTGACACGGTCAAAAACGTCCATCTCAGGAACATCACACCAAAAGCCAGGGACATCAGACTCATATACAATATGACACCCACCAGACAGCCACAGACAAACACACAAAACATGAGACAGTGTTACCTATGCAGGAGGAACACACTAGAAACAGAAGAACACATTTTCTATGAATGCAAAACAGTGACACCACTGCCAGCTGCTAAACTTTTCTAGCCAGCCTTTGCGGGTTGTAAAATAAAATAATAATGGACTGAGAGAGAGAGAGAGAGAGAGAGAGAGAGAGAGAGAGAGAGAGAAGCAAGAAAGGGTTAAAAAGACTTCATGTCCATCCCATGAGTGAAAGAGATTTTTTGGCCAAAAACCTTTCTGTCCCCGCCAGTCACAGTTTTTGTGGCGTCAGTTACAACATCCAACTCTTTAAGCTGGACGTTATCTTCTGTGAATCATTAGCCATGTTTCTCGCTGTATCTCCGCCTTGGCCTGCAGTAACATGTATTACGTGCCCAGCCTGAGGGTGTCATCTTTGCTTTCCTCACCTCATCGGCTCCACTTGGTCAACACGTTCTTTGGCCTTTCCCAGGGGATTGTGATCTGGTCTGGTAGGAGGTGGAGTCAGGCGTTGCGTAAAAGATTTCTTTCCTTTGAAGAAGGAATGGCCCAGACTTTGCTCATCTGATCTCTCTCTCTCTCTCTTTCTCTCTCATTTATTTTACTACTTTATTACTTCCTTGCTATTCAATCCATTCACTGACTGAAATTGCTAGTCGTCATAACCCGCTCCAAGTCCGATACCATACTGTGGCCCAACACCTTCACAGCATCAACTGCAAAAAACAAAAAAACCAAGAAAACATCCAGGGAAATTGAAGAAAAAGAGAAAGAAGCAGAAGCTCTTTATAATCTCTTTCACTTGTCTCTGTACGAAGCAGATGACGCCTCTTTCAAGTTTCTCGTATATCTTTTGGTGTAATTACAAGAATGTAGCACATACTCCGCTTTATCTGTAATTTATTGACTTTGTCGCTTTCCGGTTACTCTCTTGTCGCATTCCCGTCCTTTCTCTCTCACACTCGCTCTCTCTCTCTTTCTCCCTCTCTCTCTCTCTCGTATTCTCTCTAACCGAAGATGTACATGAATGTGTTTTGGTATTGTCTCTCTCCTTGGATGTACTTGAAGACTTGTTATTTTCCTTTAACTTTTTCTTCCTTCTCTCTCTCTCTCTCTCTCACTCTGTTCGTTCATGATATTGCTTGTTCTCTACTGAAACAGACCTAAGAATGTGACAGGACTAAACGTACAGAAATAAAAACGAGCTCTGTTTCTGCACGTCCACACCAAGAACCTGAACTCTGCGAGCAGGGCCAGTAACTTGGTGTGTGTGTCCCCCAGAGTTTTAGGGATTGTATTCAACATTATGGCTTTGTAGATGTCTTTTTGTTGTGCCGTGTGTGTTTATATTGTGTTCTGTATTGTTCTTACGGTGGTGCCACTGTTTTGCATTCATAGAAAATGTGTTCTTCTGTGTCTAGTGTGTTTATCCTGCATAGGTAACAATGTCTCATGTTTCTGTGTGTTTGTCTGTGTATCGTGGGTGTCATATTGTATATGAGTCTGAATGTGATTTCTCTGGCTTTTGGTGTGATGTTTTTTAGATGGAGGTTCTGGAACGTGTCAGTGTAGTCTAGTATGGAGTATCTGCGTCCTCTTTTAATCGTAAGGTGTAATGGTGGTGCTTGATTTCTGACAAAATGTTTGTATATGTGGTTTGTTTTGCACTGGATGAGTGTTTCGTGTCCTTGAATTGCTTGTATGCAGTTACTGTAGAAGGTGGTAGTGTGCCAAAGTGGCGTGCCTGCGAGTTGTTTGGTAGGACTAAGTTCCATGTAGTAGTGAGCTAGCGGGTGTTGGTTTGGTGTTTGATGATGCGACCTACGTGGCTGATTCTGAGTATTTTTGTTTTGTAAGTTAATCCCTCCAAGTATTGTCCTTTATGATAGTTTTATGTTGTATGCTCTGGACGGTGTTTATGAAGATAAAGTGTCTGATTTGATTTCCTGGATTGTCCGTTGTGGAGGGTCTAGTACTGTAGGGGTGTATAATATTATTGGAATGATGTATGTATTTACTATGGCACTTCTACCAAAAATTGTCGCTGTTTTGTATTTGTATCGTTTTAACGTATCTGTGATGTTTGTTACGAGGTTGTCCCATGTGGGTTTGTGTACTATGTCCGGGTGTGATGGGAAAGCGATGCCGTACAGGTGGATGTTGTCTGTGCGTGTGATGGGAAAGTAATGCCGTACAGGTGGATGTTGTCTGTGCGTGTGATGGGAAAGTAATGCCGTACAGGTGGATGTCTGTGCGTGTGATGGGAAAGTAATGCCGTACAGGTGGATGTTGTCTGTGCGTGTGATGGGAAAGTAATGCCGTACAGGTGGATGTTGTCTGTGCGTGTGATGGGAAAGTAATGCCGTACAGGTGGATGTCTGTGCGTGTGATGGGAAAGTAATGCCGTACAGGTGGATGTTGTCTGTGCGTGTGATGGGAAAGTAATGCCGTACAGGTGGATGTCTGTGCGTGTGATGGGAAAGTAATGCCGTACAGGTGGATGTTGTCTGTGCGTGTGATGGGAAAGTAATGCCGTACAGGTGGATGTTGTCTGTGCGTGTGATGGGAAAGTAATGCCGTACAGGTGGATGTTGTCTGTGCGTGTGATGGGAAAGTAATGCCGTACAGGTGGATGTTGTCTGTGCGTGTGATGGGAAAGTAATGCCGTACAGGTGGATGTTGTCTGTGCGTGTGATGGGAAAGTAATGCCGTACAGGTGGATGTTGTCTGTGCGTGTGATGGGAAAGTAATGCCGTACAGGTGGATGTTGTCTGTGCGTGTGAGACAGGAAGGGAAGTCCCTTTTATCTCGCCGTTTGCCTAATGCTCATGACGACAGATTTCTCTATGTTGAGTCTAGCTCCGCTACCCTGACCCGTCTCTGTGAAGGTGTCTAAAATATGAGTTATTGATCTGTCTGTTGTTGGGAGGAAGATCGTGTCGTCCGCGTACGCGAGCAACTTTCTCTCTCCCCTGTCAGGTAGGAAAGTTCCCTGGATTGTTGTGTCTTGTCTGATTTTCTCTAGAAGTGGTTCTAGAGTGAGTATGTACAGTAAAGGAGAGAGAGGGCAGCCCTGTCTCACTGATCTAGTTAGCCTGAAAGTCTCTGTAAGCGTGTGGTTTACTAAGACTTTGCTCTCAGGTTTGGAATAGAGAATGTGCATCCAGTCTCTGAAGTAGTCCCCTATGTTACAGTGGAATAGTGTCTTGTGTAGGTATTTGTGTGACACTCTATCGAAGACTTTCTCCTGATCTAAGGAAAGAACTGACGACTGGCAGTTCTTCTGGTGTGTGCAGTGTATGATGTCTCCTATGAAATGTGTGTGCTGTTGTATGTTTCTGTTCTCTACACTACATTGTTGGTCTTCGTGTATGAGTTTGTGCATAAATGGTTTGAGCTTATTTATAAGGGCTTTTGTAAGGATCTTGTAATCTACGTTTAGCAGAGATATGGGTCTGTAGTTTTTGAGTTATGTTTTGTCTGTGTTATCTTTGGGTATTAGAGTGATGTATGATTTAGACTGGGTGGGACTCGGTGAAGACTTATAAGAGAAGAGGACCTAAGAGTGGAAAGAAGTATTTGTAGAATTCTGATGTGAGGCCGTCTGGCCCTGGTGACTTGATTTCTTACATTGTTTGTAGTGCCTGTGTCAAGTTTTCTAATGTTAGTGGTGTGTCTAGTGCTTGCTTGTCCGAGTCTGTGAGTTGTTTAGTGTACTGCATGCATTTGTTCTGTATGTGTGTGTGTACGTTCTTTCCTCGGTGTACAGTTTTGTTTTTTTTTTTTGTTGTAGTATTCTTTAAAAGCTTGTACTATGTTTGTATTCTCTGTTTGTCTGTTCCCTGTGGCGTCTATTACCTCTCTTACCTGTCTGCTCCGTTATATATTTTGTTCTATGCTTAAGTACTGCTTGGTAGGTATTTCTTGTGTGATGGTATTGAGTCTTGTTCTTAGAAGTGCGCCTTGAAATCTGTGTTGTCTGTGTTTATCTAGTTCTTGTAGCGTGAGTAAATGTGGTGAGTTTTTGTCCATCTGTTTTGTTAGTTTGATTGTTTCTTCTAGTATTTTTTCCTGTCTCAGCCTTTCCCTGTGTATCTGTGTTGAGAGCTTTTGTGCTTTGCCTCTTATTGCGTGTTTTAAAGTCTCCCAGTGTTGTTGGATGTTGTATGTTTTTCATTGAAGTGTATATTATTTGTGTCATGTTTTCAACAAATTGTTTGTTTTGGAGGAGTGTGTTGTTAAATTCCCAGTGTGGTGATCGTTTTAAGAGAATACATGTAGGTAGTGTGTTTACAGTTGCTACTACTGCCTTGTGGTCTGTGAAATATAATGTACTAGGGAAATGTTTGACTTGTGCTGTATGGCATGTTCTTGGTGTGTAAATTCTGTCTAATCTAAATCCTCTGCTGTGTGCGTCGTTCCTGTGAGTGGTCTCTCTGCCCTGTGTGTGTGTGTGTGTGTGTCTGTATGTATCTACTTCTTCTTCTTCTTCTTCGTTCGCACTGTCTGTCTATATCTGCAGTCCTGTCTCTTGGATAAATTTCACTGTTTTTTGTAATTCATGTATGGAACCATAGAGCTTATCTTCTTTAGTGGTTTCACTGAGCCAGTAATTATTTCTCAGTGACTCGTAGTTGATGCAGTTCTGGAGGATATGTTCCACAGTTTGGGGCACCTGGGCACATGTACACAGATTAGTAGTACCAACCTTAAACTTTGTATACATATGACTTCGGAGTCGGCTGTGTCCTGTTCGGAGACGGAAGATGGTGACTTGTTCCTTTCTGTTTAGCATGTGATAGTCATCATGTGGTGGTGTTTGTGGCTTCCTGTAGGTTTTTAATCATACTTTTCTTCTGATTATAAGTGATTGGTATGTCTGGCTGCTCCATTTCAGTGCCCTCTTTGGCCAGTTGGTCAGCTTTCTCATTGCCTGGTATCCCACAGTGGGAGGGAGTCCATTGCAAAGTGACTCCATGTTGTAAGCCAATTTTTGACAAGGCATCCTTAAGGTCTGGTAGTTTGTTGCACTGAAGAGCCTCCAGTACTGATCTTGCATCTGTGAGAATTACTACAGGACATGTATCAATTCTGGAGTCTGATAGTTTTTCAACTGCAGCAATAATTGCCCTAACTTCTGCATCAAAGTTGTTGCAGTATTTACCAGTGGGTATGGAAATCTTGTCAATGGTGTTGTTTGGATATTCAATATATGCTCCTGCCCCTCCATTCTTTATGGCATTATGTGCAGATCCATCTGTATACACACGTATCCAGGTGTCACATGGATATTTGTCATCTAGAACACTAAGTGTGGCTGTTGATCTTACAAGACTGCTCTGCATCTCACCATTCTGCACACCTTTCACTTCAGTCTGAATAGTTATGTGTGTATAATCTGCTTCTTTCCATGGTGTATGCTCTGGTACAGATGATAATGGAGCAACTACAGTTGGAAGGTCAGGTATCAGCTTACGCATACGCTTGGCCTGATGAATGAAGCTGCTTCTTTTAAGCCGTCCTAATGCCAAGTTATTGAATCTCTCCTTCAGGGGATGGCTTACAGAGCTAAGGAATTTTTCTCCCATGGTCATGACCTTTGTGTCTCTACGTTCCTTTAGCGCTTGAACACCAACTATTTTCTGCATTTCTACTATTGGTGTGGACCTCATGGCACCTGTGATAATCCGTAGTGACTGATTTTGAACCTTGTCTAGATTATGCAGCGTAGTGTTTGATGCTGTGCACCAAGATGTTGAGCCATATTCTAAATGTGGTAGAATACTTTGCTGATATACATTCTTGAGGATTCTTTCACTAGCTCCCCATGTGGTTCCACTCAATTTTCTTAATATGGCTAGTTTTCTTCTGGCTTTTGCTTCTGCACTGTTGATGTGTTGCTTCCACGTCAGTTTTGAGTCAAGAGTCACTCCTAAGTAAGTGTATGTATCTACTAAATCATATGTGTTTATTACGTTTTGCAAAAAAAAAATCTAGTTGGTGTTCTCTCATATGTGTTGGTTCTAGATAGACTTCATATAATGTCTAAATCTGATGTTACACAGTTGAAATCTCCTCCTAATATAAAATCATATGCCATGTATGACGCAAATCCGACCTGCCGCCAGTGGTCAACTACGCGGGACGGAGATAATGAGATTTACTTACTTGCCGCGTTTCAAGGAGGTGAGAAATGATACCCTATGGCTTAGTACCCGTGGGCGGGGCAAACAGAAAATTATGGTCGTGGAGAGGGTAATATCAAGGGAGACAAACAATTCGAAGGAGCCAGTAAACTTGTTACACTCGACGTTTCTTTTATTCTTCTTACCCCTTGCTAGAGCACATTGACACGTTAAAAAAATGTCAGTCTCAGGAACATCACACCAAAAGCCAGAGATATCACATTCAGACTCACAGACAGTATGACACTCACGATACAGGAGGGTGTTCCCCGATATCACAACACAAAAAAATCGGATTCTCTGAAACACAAAAAACAAAGACCTACAGGAATTCATCCATGTGAGGACTAGCAGATAGAATGAACAGCGGAAAGATGGACATCAAAGTGGTCCTCCTCGGGAAAGCTTATGCAGGAAAAACCAGCCTAGTGGCTAGCTACATTCACAACAGATTTGTTGGAGACACTGTTCCCTATCAGAATACGGTTGGAGCAGCATTTGCAGCAAAGACAGTAAAAGTTAACAATAAAAATGTAAATATAGGAATAAGGGATACTGCTGGCAGCGATCGTTATGAAGCCATGAGTCGAATATACCACAGGGGAGCAAAGGCTGCAATCATTTGCTATGATCAAATCCAACTTTGACAGGTCAAGATTTTGAATAGGAGAGCTACAAAAACATGAAGAGAACTGTCAGATTTATCCTTGTGGAACAAAATATGATCTTATTGAAGAAAATTCGGAACTCCGCAAAATCGACGACACAGAAACAAAGGCGCTTGCAGTAGATGTGAGAGGTGAAGTTTATGAAACATCCAGTAAAACAGGCAGACATCGATAAATTATTTACCAAAATAGCCACAAACTGTATGATGTAAAAACAGGAACAAGTGGCACAAGACAACTCTTTTACCATTGACCGGAATCAATATGGAAACATAAATGTCCAGTTTGTCGTAGCTGATACTCGTGTGGTAGCTTAAAAGTGGTTTCTGTATAGAGAGTCAAATGTTACTGCACACAGGTCCGGCAGATCCATTATTCTTAACTGTGCTTTGCTGACGAAATCCAATGGCTCTTGATTATAATTTTCTGGGGAATGTTCGTTTCGTATTAATGTCAGTTTAGTGTATTTTTGGATTTTTTTTTGGTCTTCTTATCTGTAAAAGAAAAATCTCTCTTATTATAAAAAAAAACAAAACAATATGACACTTACCTGGCACGGAAGGTACCATGACCGATAAGGTGGTCCTTCTGTCCAGGCTAAGTTTTTAATCTAAAATCCATCACCACATCACCATCTTACCACCTCACCATCTTACCACTTCACCACCTCACCGTGGTACAATTGTCTAGCAGCACCATGCGGTGTAAAAAAAAAATTTTTTTTTAAATTTGACACCCACGATACACGGATAAAAACACAGAAACATGGGACAATGTTACCTATGCAGGATAAACACACTAGAAACAGAAGAACACATTTTCTATGAATGCAAAACAATGGCAACTAGAGAGAGAGAGAGAGAGAGAGGGAAGGGTCAAAAGAAAATAAAGTCTTCATGTACATCCCAAGAGAGAAAGAGATAACAATGCCTAAACAAATTCATGTACGTCTTCAGAGAGAGAGAGAGAGAGAGAGAGAGAGAAAGAGAGAGGGAAAGAGAGAGAGAGAGAGGAAGTAGGGGATAGAGAGAGAGTGTGTGTGTGGGAGAGAGAGAGCGCGCGAAAGAGAGGAGGTGCTGTAAGAGATAGAGTATAACTAGAGAGACAGGAAAAAAATAACACACTGTTATCAAACGAATTCTTGATTTGGAAGAACAAATAAAGACTTTAAAAACAAATCACACACACACGCACGCACGCACGCACGCACGCACGCACGCACACACATACATACACGTTTCACATGATGACAGCGACAAACATCACTCTGGTTAGTTTTCCAAAGTTGCACAGTGCAGGGTCTTGACAGACCAATCACTGAATCTGAGACACTAAATTATTCTCCAAACTCCTCTATAGTGTGTAAAAAATTACTTTAAATTGTCACGTTTTTCTTCTAAAGAAATGAATATATTTAGACGATGTATTTTCTAATTTACTTGTTTGTCTAAGAACTATTTAATTCATCTTTATAATGTTAAATGTTTTTGAATTAGGTCGACTTGCCTTTATACTACTAGAAAATGTTTTTGGCGGTATTTGGCTTCAAAATGTTTTACCCTTGTACTGAACCTATCAAAAACATCCTCAGTATCATCTCATGCTTTGTACAAGCTCACAATCACTGGTTTGGTGTTGTTTTGTTACTTGACGGACACTTCACGCTGTCTCTGCTCAGTAATTTTATCATTGTTATTTGTGGACAACTAAGGATGGAGTTTATCAGTCAACATGAGGTGGCACAATGCATTTCTAATCTAATAAACATTACTTTAAAAACCTGAAGACATTATAATGCGAATATATAGAACAACTGGCCGTGAATATCTATGGTAGAACGGGAAGCGTGTAAAATATATGAACAAGTAAAAACAAGTAATCAAATAAAATAACAGAGAATGACTAGAATAAACAAAAGAAACGATGTGGACAGCAATAAACCAGACAAATGATGTGAACAGCAATAAACCAGACAAATGATGTGGACAGCAATAAACCAGACAAATGATGTGAACAACAATAAACCAAAGAAACGATGTGGATAGCAATAAACCAGACACTGATAGGAAAATCAGAACATACTGCGTTTGGAACGTTAAAAAAAAGGAGCATCATTTTTAAGGGATTCGTGACAAAAACGTATCTGAGGTATTAAATCTAGAAGATGCCAAAAAAGGATGAAGCTGGAGTTTATCGGTTAACACCAGCCGGCATGGTACATTTCTAACGCGAAATATCACAAGGAGAAAAAGAGGAAAATAGAACCACAAAAATCACACAAATCTAACATTTTAGGCAGTGACATTTATACTGATGAGAACAAGAAAGCGCTATATGGTAATCCATCATATGTATAGTGTACAGTTAATCTAATTTTTATTAAAGAAATGAAGGCAAGAATAGAGAAAATATCACCATGGTTAAAAAAAAAAATACATGACAGAAAAACGATTTTCTCAGAAGTTCTAACTTATTTTAGATGTACAACTTTTAAAAAGATGTTGCAGTAATTTCAACTAGAACAAAAAACAAAAGAGTAGTTAGAAAGAGACAGTCAATATATTACAGATAAAGCGGAGTATGTGCTACATTATTGTAATTACATCAAAAGATATACGAGAAACTTGAAAGAGGCGTCATCTGCTTCGTACAGAGACAAGTAAAGACAAGATGATGGCCTGCCAACAGTTTAAGATTAGTAGTAAGAAAGAAGAAAGAACAAAAGTAGCCGGAGAATTATAGGAGAAGACAAGGATCAGAAGAAATCCTCATGTCCTTGGTGAAAGAGATTATAAAGAGCTCAGCAAAGAAGTTTTCTTCTACTTCTGTTTATTTTCCTATTTCTTCGATTTCCCTGAATGTTTTGTTTGTTTTTTGCAGCCGATGCTGTGAAGGTGATGGGCCACAGTATCGTTTCGGACTTGGAGCGGGTAATGACGACTAACACCTTCAGTCATTAAATGGACTGAACAGCAGGGGATGAGCAATACTTCTTTAGCAGACTCCACCACCAGGTGGGCTATGGCGATTCCTGCTTCTTTAGCCAGGCTAGTCCTGTTCTGGGGTATTAATTAAGACAGGGTCGGCTATGATTCGCCAACTCTGGAGACAGCATGTTAGCCATAGAACGATGGTTGCCAGGTCGGGCAGCATCTTCGGCAGCTACAAAGAAGTAAGAAAGTAGTAGAATAAATGAAAGAGAGAGAGAGAGAGAGAGAGAGAGAGAGAGAGGGAGAGAGAGCGGGAGAGAGAGAGAGAGAGAGAGAGGGAGAGAGAGAGAGGGAGAGAGAGAGAGATCTCCAAGAAATAAATTCCCAAATGTTGGATGTAGGATAAAAAGATTCCATAATCCCGCAGACTGAAATGTTGATGTCGCAGAAGAAGAATGGATCGTTAAGTTGCGTATAAATCATATGCTTCCTGCAACATTCAAAAATAATTCATCATTATCAACCGAAGATTCCGAATAATTCTCATTACAACTAAATCAGTCATATATATATATATATATATATAGTTCCAGACATGGAATGCGAACACAGAGTCATATATTAGCTTTCATTATTTCAATAGTTATAACTGACAGGCTCAGTTTAGAACAGAATGACGTACAATATAACGGTGTAACACTTGCAGTAAGTTGGTTAATTCTAAGTGTCTGAGTGCATTTATCAACAAAGTTTACTGAACATTTAGCCTAACAGAGAACCTCTATCTCATGGCTGGCCAGCTTGTCTTGTCTTGTCTCCTTCCTCTTTTCAGTATTTCAATTGCCCAGGTGGAAATAGATTGTATGATACAGCTTGGCGATTACTTCGTACACGGGGATATTTACACTTTTTTTCTTTTTGTTATCTCCTTTATCCGTCCTCTGCGTAGGTGAACTCTCCTTCTAATTGCTACCATTATTGGTACAATATGTGGGAGTTTTCTGTGGTAAAGTGTTTAGGATTATTTGTATAACTTTGTCTAACCTTCTGTCTTGTTTCTTGAGGTGGATAATTACTGGTGTTACTCCAGAACTTGCTCTAATGGCGTCAGTTTTGTTGTAGTCTCTCTGTGGGTTCAGCGAGTTTGACCCTGCATTCACAAATCTGATTTTGACATTGGTGTCAGCTGACTTGTGGTTTGAAAACCATCAGTTTTGAAATGCATGAAATTAAAAATAAGTAGCACTAAAAATACGAAACTAAAAACTGAAGACCATACTAGAGGGAAAGTTGGAAGGAAAAAGAGCAAGGGATAGACAGATGTAGATGGGAAGACAACATGTGAGAATGGACAGGATACAGCTTGGTTGAATGCAGCATAAAGGCGAAGAAACTAGAAATTCAATGATTCATTACCGCCCACCGAAGTTCAGAAGAAAGTACTTGATGATGATGATGACGACGACGACGACGATGACGACGACGACTATGACGATGAGCACTAAATAATGCAGATATAGTTTTTGGGTATAAGTACAGATAAGAATAAGTTAATAAATAGCAGTCGCGTTTTCACACAAAAGTTTCCACTGAAAGGTCAGGACGCTGATACTAACATAACGTCTGCATGTTGGTAGCTGAATCTTTCAAAGATCTCTCTGAGTTTATTTTCCTGGGGTCTGGCTCACTTTCATCCTTTTATTTCCACAGGGAAAGAATACGTTTCCTTGTGAAGCCTATCAAGAATTTTCAGATATCTTTGGTGGTCGTCTCTGTTTTCTAAGTGTGAATCTTATATATATATCTTATATCCTTCTCGTGCCGTTAAACGTCATATAGGGCTCGCAAAGTAGTTCGCCAATTTTTCCTGTCTTCGGCGAGTCTTTCAACCCCATCAAAGGATTGTATGCCTGTTAATTTGGCCTCTCTTAATAATGTCCTCTTCAGAGTTTCACGCGGTCTGCCTCTTTTTCTTCGGCCTGTTGTGTTCCACTTGATAGCTTGTTTTGGGATTCTCTGATCATTTCTTCTCATCAAGTGACCAACATATGTCCATCTCCTTTTCCTGATCACCCATGAGACTGGTTGTTGTTCAGTCATCTGTCTTATCTCTGCATTGTTCTTGAATTCATTCCACTTGATGCCGAGTATTTTCCTTAGGCATTTGTTTTCAAAAGAGTCTAATTTCTTTTCTATTTCTTTAGTTGTTTTCCAGATTTCACATGCATAAATGAGGGTGGATATTACATTTGAATTGAATAGTCTTAACTTGGTTTTTGTGCTTATAACTTTTGAATTCCATATGTTCTCAAGATTCTTGAAAACTGATGCTGCTTTTGCAATTCTGATCCTAACTTCCTTTCTGGTGTCACCATCGTGGTCTATGTAGCTGCCAAGGTATGCAAATTGATTGACTTCTTCAATATCTGTCCCTTCTATGTGTATTTTTCCATTTTGATTGAGAGGAATTTTCATTATTTTTGTTTTGTTCTTGTTAATTTCAAGTCTTATTTTGCTAGCCAGTGAAGACAGGCTATCTGTTTTTTCTTGCATGAAATTCACGTTATTACTGATAAGAGTTATGTCATCAGCAAAATCAAGATCTTCTAGTCGGGTCCCATGTACCCAGTCAATACCTGTGTTACCTGTGCAGCATTTTTTCATTATGAAGTCTATTGTAATCCCAAAAAGTAAAGGAGACAGTATACATCCTTGTTTCATGCCTGTTTCAATCTGGAACCATTCACTCATCCCTTCTGTCTTGACTGCACAAACATATCCATTGTATAAGTCCTTAATGATGTTGATAATTTTAGATGGTATTCCATAAAGACATAAAATTCTCCATAATGAATCTCTGTGTATGCTGTCAAATACCTTTTTAAAATCTATGAAGTTCAGTATTAATGGTTTCTGCTTTTCAATATGTTCTTCAAGTATTATTCTGAGAGTAAAGATCTGGTCGAGACAGCTTCTCCCTTTTCGAAATCCTGCGTGTTCTTCTCTCATTGCAGTATCCACTATATCTCTGAGTCTATTCAAAATGACCTTGCAAAATACTTTTGACACAACTGACATTAAGGTTACTCCTCTCCAGTTATTACAGTCACTAAGGTTGCCCTTTTTTGGTATTTTAACAATGATTCCCTTCTTCCAATTAGAAGGGACCTTTTCTTCTTTCCAAATCTTGTTAAACATTCTCTGTAGTTGTCTCATATTGTCATTATTGATAACTTTTAACATTTCAGCTGTTATTTCATCTTCACCTGCAGCTTTGTTGTTAGCCATTAAATTCACTGCTGTTTCAATTTCATGCAATTTAATTTCATCTAGGTTGACATTTAGTTCTGGGGCTGGTAAGTCAGTTTCAAGGTTTAACAATTCTTTTGGGTGTGGTTGATTGAGTAATTCTTGGAAGTGTTCAGCCCATCTTTGCTTTTGGTCTTTATTTGATGTTAATAGGGTTCCAGTTGTGCTAAGGATTGGTCTTTCTTTAGATATAATAGTACCTGTTAGCTTCTTTTGCATGTTATATAAAGTTTTGCTGTCTCCTGTTTTTGCTGCTTTTTCTGCCTCTTTCGCCATATTGTATATGTATTCTCTTTTATCCCTTCTAGCTGAACTTTTTACTTTCTTGTCTATTTCTTTGTATTTTGCTTTTGCCAAATCTCTTTCATGATCTGTTTTTGAATTCAACATGTCTAATTTGACTGCTCGTCTTTCATGTATATACTTCCATGTTTTATCTGATATCCATACTTTTCTATTTGGTTTTTCCAGTCCAGCGCTTACTTTTGCTGCTGTGATTATGGCTGTGCTGTAAGAATTCCATAACTCATCTATACCTATCTCCTCAACTTCACTGGGTGTTTTGGAATGATTGGCAAATTCCTGATTGAAATTAATGTTAGCATTTTCTTCTTGTAGGCTGTGGCTGTTTATCTTTCTGTGTACTGATTTCTTGTGTTGACTTTTCAATTTTAGTTTTATTTTCCCTATGCACAGGTTGTGATCACTGTTGACATCTGCACCTCTATAAGCCCTTACATCTATGAGAGATGTTCTGTATTGCTTTCTAATACAAAAATGGTCTATCTGGTTTCTAGTTCTATCATCTGGAGATATCCACGTTGTTTTATGTATCTCTTTGTGTGGGAATATTGTGCCTCCAATGACCATGCCCTCTGTTAGACATATTTCAATTAATCTTTCTCCGTTCTGATTAACCATGTCAGTTCCTTCGTTCCCCATCACTTTTTCAACGTTGGTATTATCCTTCCCTACCTTAGCATTGAAGTCCCCCATAGCAATTAGGATGTCGTGTTTAGGGACTTTGTTGATGATTTGTTGTAGTTGGTGATAGAAGTCATCTTTCACATCATCATCTGCATCATTCGTGGGTACATAACATGAATAAGTGTGAATACAGTGGTGAAATTACAAGCAAACTAAAACCATGAATAAGTTAATCTTACGTCTTACATATTCCACGTGCCGTTAAACGCTATATAGGGCCTGCATGGTAGTTCGCCACGTTTTCCTGTTTTCGGCGAGCTTTTCAATATCATCAAGGGATTTTATCCCTATTAATTTGACATCTCTTTACAATCTCCTCTTTAGAATTTCATTTGGTCGATCTATTCTTCCTGGACCTGTTGTGTTCCACTTGAATGCTTGCTTTTGGGATTATCTAACAGTTTGTTCTCGTCAGTCAGTCAGTCATTTGTTTGTCCTTTGCGGAACTTTGCCTCTTTAACAGCTCTACTGTAGGTCTCAAGGTTGTAAGCAAGATGCCCTGCTGCTGATGCATCCATTTACAGATTATCAACGATGTTGTGCGCCATCTTCGCCTTGGTCTTCCTCTCTTTTTCCCATTATGTATCTTTGAAAGACAGTCTTCTCTAAATTATCATGACTTTTAATGTGTTCAAAATGTGTTCAAAAAAGTTTTCTCTGTTTAATCCTCTTTACTAGTCAACCTTCTTCAATATTAAGTTCCCGAACTATGGATTTTTAATGTAAATCTATATTTATTCTTTATAGCGTTGGAAAATGATGGAAAAAATGGGATTTTCAACACATTTGATAACATCACTGTTGTATTTAGACCAACAAGCAGCAATAAGAATAAATGGTAAAACAACAAATTGGTTTGACATAAACAAGGGGTCCGTCAGGGATGTATATTGTTGCTTTACTTATTTAACTTGTATACTTAAAATATAATTAGGAATATTAGAGAAAATGTAGAAAAGAACATTACTATGGCATAACAATTGTAAGTTATGAAATACCAGAGATTAGATATGCTGATGACACAGTATTACTGCCCACAACATAAAAAAGAATGGAAAAACTAATTATGTCAGTCCGTGAGAACAGCGAAGAGCAAAACCTCTATCTTAATGCAGAGAAAACTAAATTAATGACAACTGGCAAAACAAATAAGGCAGCTGAAATATGTATCAGTGAAGAAAAATTGGAAGAAGTGGAGAGTTTTGAATATCTTGGATCACTACTAACTAATAATGTAGATACAACGAGGGAAATTAAAAGGAGGACATCTATCGCTCTTCAGAAAGCAAAAGAACTAAAGAATCTGTGGAGAGCAACAGATAGAACTACAAAAATAAGATTTCTAAGGCAGGCATCTTTCCCATCGCAAGTTATGTCTGTGAAACTTGGACACTTAACAAAACAGCTGAAAAACACATAAATGCCTTTGATTGTAAATGCTACAGAAGAGTTCTTCATATGTCATGGACACAGAAAAGAACACATATATCCATACTACAAGAACTTAATATTGAAGAAGGTTGGCTAGTAAAGAGGATTAAACAGAGAAAACTTAAATATTTTGGACACATTAAACATCATGCTAATCTAGAGAAGACCATCTTGGAAGGGTACACAATGGGAAGAATAAAGAGAAGGAAGATCAAGGCGAAGATGGCTTCGAGACATCGTTGATGATCTGCAGATGGATGCATCAGCAGCAGGCCATCTTGCTCGCAACCGAGAGGCCTACAGGAGTGCTGTTTGGGAGACAAAGTTCCGCAAGGGACATGCAAATGGAAATGAATGAATGAGTATGAATATATTTGTTCTTTTTTGTGTCCATGATATTTGAAGAACTCTTTTACAGCATTTAGATTCAAAGGCATTTATGTGTTTCTCAGCTGTTTTGTTAAGTGTCCAGGTCTCACGGGCATATGTGAGTTAATAATAGAGCTAAAATTATTTTGCTGATGGTGCTACAACCTGACATCCGATCATTTAATGCCTGTGCAAAAGAGAGCAGAGTCGCTCCTTCCCAGGTAGGATATGTTTTTAAACATGTTTGTAGGCAGGAAATGTGGCCTAGAAAATTACGTCGTCATAATTTATATCGTTCGCTTGTTCTCGTCCAGTTTCATCTTTCTGCTAAACAAAATTATTTTTGTCTTAGTGAGTTTTCTTAATCTACATTATCTCACTGAGTTTCACGTTTACGTCGTCCTTAGTCAAGACCCTCTTTTGCTTTGTCTGAGTTTGAACTTTCTGTTTTTAGTTAAGATGTGAGAGAAATGACGACTGGTTCTAGCACTAAAAGTAGATAGAGGTGTATGGTTCACTTTTCAAAATGATAGAGTGAAGAAAGTGAGCAGAGTTCGTGTACACGTGCTCATCTTACCTTCTGCAATTCGTGTTCTGCTCACTCGTGTAAAGGTAACGTTCACATTCACATTTCCATTGTGTATTTTTCCATTTTGATTAAAGGGAATTTTCATTATTTTTGTTATATCCTTGTTAATTTCAAGTCCTATTTTGCTAGCCAGTGAAGACAGGGTATTTGTTTTTTCTTGCATCGAATTTAAATTGTTACTGATAAGAGTTATGTCATCAGCAAAATCAAGATCTTCTAGTTGGGTCCCATGTACCCAGTCAATACCTGTGTTACCTGTGCAGCAGTTTTTCATTATGAAGTCTACTGTAATCCCAAAAAGTAAAGGAGATAGTATACACCCTTGTTTCACACCTGTTTCAATCTGGAACCATTCATTCATCCATTCTTCTGTCTTGACTGCACAAACATATCCATTGTAGAAGACCTTAATGATGCTGACAATTTTAGATGGTATTCCATATTGACTTAAAATTCTCCATAATGAATAGTGGAATAGTGCTAAAGAAATGTGGAGCAAATCATGTGAAGAGACAGGGGGATTTAAGAAACCCCAGCACATGGAGTGGATTACACTGTAAACACTGAAGAAGATAGACAGAAGGACAGAAATGAAAGCAAAAATAAATGACAGTAAAACAAGAGCAGCAAAGGCCTCGGCTCAGATAGAAACAATTTGGCCCATAAAGAGGTTAGGAAAAGCATAAAGAAAGACAGGCAGGCCTATTTTGATAATATGGCAGGACAGGCAGCTGGTAAAAATAATATGAGAGCTCTGTATGAAATCACCAAGAAGTTAGCAAATAGACCATGTAGGATAGAAAATCCATCAAAAACAAGGAAGGTAAGGTAGTAACATCAGAAGAAGAGCAGATACAAAGATGGGTGGAATACTTCAGTGGAATCCTAAATAGGCCAGCACCAACAGAAACAGAGGAGATACCAGCAGCAGAGAATACACTAGACGTGAATTTAGAACCACTCATCAAGGCCGAAATTGAACACGCTATCTCAGAGTTGAAGAGAAACAAGCCACCGGGTCCAGATGGAACTGTAGCAGAAGTGCTCTTAGCGAACAAAGAAATATCAACAGAAATACTCTTACTATTTAGCAGAATTTGGGAAGAGGAAAAGGTCACAGAGGACTGGAAGGAGGCCCATCTTATAAAATTATCTAAGAAAGGAGATCTATTAGAATGTAAGAACTATAGAGGCATCTCCCTGCTCTCAATACCCACCAGGGTCTTCAGCAGGATTTTACTAAATAAAAATAAAACATCAGTAGATAGTAAACTAAGAGAAGAGCAAGCAGGTTTCAGGCAAGGAAGATCCTGTACTGACTACATTGCTACGATGCGAATAATAGTAGAACAGTCAATGGAGTGGAATTCTTCACTGTTGGTTACATTCATTGATTACGAGAAGGCATTCGATAGTTTAGACCGTAGAATGCTATGGAAACTACTGGAACACTATGGTATCCAGGCCGAGATAACAAAGCTTATAAAGACTGTATATGAAGGAACAACTTGTAGAATTATGTATGGAGAAACTCTCACAGAAGGTTTTAAAGTGGAAACAGGCGTGCGGCAGGGATGTTTGCTATCACCATTTCTATTTCTTCTAGCAGTTGACTGGATCATGAAAACTACCGCCGGAAGGAAAAGAAATGGGATATAAAGGACATTGTGGAACTAATTGGAAGATCTTGACTCCGCAGATGATGTGGCATTTCTGGCACACAGCCACACACAAGTGCAAGAGAAACTTTAGATCTTAAGCAAGAATTCAACTAAACTTCTCACATCTCACACCCTTCCCGTGCCATTAAACGTCACATAGGGCTCTCATAGTTGTTTGTCAAGTTTTCCTTTTATCGGTGAGTCTTTCAACTTATCAAGGGATGTTATGCTCATTAAACTAGCTTATCTTAACAATGTCCTCTTTAGAGTTTCACGTGGTCACTCTCTTTTTATTCGGCCTGTTGTTCTCCGCTTGATAGCTTGTTTTGGTATTCTTTTATTGTTTTATTCTCATCACGTGGCCTATATATGTCCGTCTTCTTTTCCTGATCACCCATGAGACAGGTTGTTGTTTGCTCATCTGTCTTATCTCTGCGTTGTTCTTCAATTCGTTCCAGTTTATACCAAATATTTTTCTTAGGCATTTGTTTTCAAAAGAGTCTAATTTCTTGTCTATTTCGTTAGTTGATTTCCAGATTTCGCATGCATAAATGAAGGTGGATATCGCATTTGAATTGAATAATCTTAACTTGGTTTTTGTGCTTATAAATTGTGAATTCCATATGTTCTCAAGATTTTTGAAGGACAGTGCTGCTTTTGCAGTTCTAATTCTAACTTCTTTACTGGTGTCACCATCCTAGTCTATGTAGCTGCCAAGGTAATGCAAATTGGTTTACTTCATCAACAGCTGTTCATTCTATGTATATTTTTCCTTCATGATAAATGAGAAGTTTCATTATTTTTGTTTTATCTTTGTTAATTTCAAGACCTATTTTGCTAGCCAAGGAAGACGGAACCTGTTTTTTCCTGCATCAGTTTTATATTATCACTGATAAGAGTTATGTCATCAGCAAAATCAAGATCTTCTGTTTGGGTCCCATGCAATCAATCAATGCCGATTTTACCTGTATAGCATCTTTTCATTATAAAATCTATAGCACTTCCAAAAAGCAATGGAGATAATATACATCCTTGTTTCAGTTTCAATCTGAAACCATTCGCTCATTCCTTCTTCTGTCTTGACTGCACAAACATATCCGTTGTAGAGATCTCTAATGATGTTGACAATTATAGATGGTATTTCATATAATTTTAAAATATGTTCTTCAAGTATATTATCCCTCCAATGGCCATGCACTCTGTTAGATATATTTCAATTAATCTTTCTCCGGTCTGATTAACCATGTCAGTTCCTTCTTTCCTCATTACTTTTTCAACATCGGTATTATCTTTCGCTACCTTAGCGTTGAAGTCCCCCCCATAGCAATTAGGATGTCGTGTTTAGAGACTCTGTTAATGATTTGTTGTAATAGAAATATTCGTTCACCTCATTATCTGCATCGTTCGTGGGTGCATAACACTGTATTATTGTCACTCTTCCGTGTCTTAGGTTGTATCGTGCTCTTATTATACGACTGTTCACTGGTTCCCATTCTACAAGGCTCTTTGCTGCTACATTTGACATAATAATACCTACCCCATTTCGATGTTTATCGTCGTTTCTGCCTGAGTGCATTATGAACTTACCTTTTTCTGCCGATCTTTTACCTGCTTCTGATCATCCCATTTAACTGATGCCTAGTACGTCTAGGAGGTATCTATCCATTTCTCTGATGACCTGAGTAGTTTTTGTTGGTGCTGCCATCATTCTTACATTCCAGAATCCAATCTTTGTCACGTGTTTTGGGCCGACGAATATATTCTTTGAGCTCTTCGGAGTTGGCATCCCTGATGCTCGGTTGGTTTCGCTGCGAGTTTCCATAACGAGTTCTTTTTTTTTTTCCAACCTAGAGTCGCCTCTAGATAGGTCCCATGATAAGGTTGTTAGCCTTATGCTCAACTCCCGGTACAGGATATGTGAGAGATCAAGCGGAATTCCACAGATATCTGCATGCTGGCGAGGGCGTCAACGTCCGCCATTTGCACGGCACACCGGAAGAGATAGCAAGCAACAGCGCCAATTGAGGAAGTAGAGTATTTCACATATTTAGGCAGCATAGTGGATAAATACGGGGGAACGGAACAGGATTTAAAAACCAGAATAACCAAGGCCAGGACAGCATTTATCCAACTTAACATCTAAGAACATCAAAACAAGAACTAAACTTAGACTTCTCAGTAAAAACGTAAAGACTGTCCCACTATATGGTTCGGAGACATGGGTTATGACCAAGACAGTACAACAGAGAATACAAACATTCATGAACTACTGCTTGAGGAGGATTTTAAACAATGGCAGGACAAGATCAGGAACGAGGAGGTCTTGGAAAGGGCAGGACGAGAACCTATGAACCTACAAATCATGTCTAGGAAGTGGATGTGGATTGGCCATACTCTGAAGAAACCCAACACCAGCATTGCAAGACAGGCACTGACATGGAATCCTCAATGAAATAGAAAACGAGGAAGACCTAGACTTACTTGGAGAAGAGAAATTATGACAGTGCTCAGAGACAATGAAAGAAGCAGAGGAAAGGAAAGAACAGAGATGACTGGAGTGCCTTTATCCGTGGTCTATGCTCTCAAGGGAGTGAAAGGCGATGATGATGATGATGATGATTATGATGATTATGATGATGATGATGATGATTATGACGATGATGATGATGATTATAATATATGTCCCGTAGCATTTGTTACTTTAAGGGTGTGAAGTGCCTTCACATTTCTAGGCCGCGGCAGTATTTGATGTAAGGATGACAGCATCTGTCTTCCCTGTCTTTTTTTAACCCCTAGGGAAACCTCAGGTACCCATTTTTCGATGTACCACCGGATTAACAAACTGATCTCCTAACCACTCTGCCAACCAGGTCGTCGATTGCTGACACTAGATACTTTTAATAATTTCCAGATCCTTTCTATCTATATTTAGTTTTTCTAACATTTCCAGTACTAGTTTGCTCTTTACTTCGTCAGAAGCCTTGTAGTAATCTATAAAATAAAGTATAAATCAGTTTTAACTTCCATGGCTGTTTCTGCCGGCATTCTTAACGTATATATTGCATTATTTGTATCCGTTGACAAATTCATATTCATCTTCTGCAATTTCTGGTTTTATTTAGCTTACACTTGCTGCATCCGGAGCAGAATTTTGGTGAATTGACACATGTGGTTTATTGTTCTGTGAGATCCACAATATTGGATATATTACAGGAAACGATTTAATAAAATCAATATTTATTCCTATTCTGAACTTGGTGGGGTGCTAGAGGATGCGTGAAGAGGGAGTGATGATGATGACGAGTATGTGATGATGATGATGATGTAATGATGATGATGATTTGATATTGATTATGATATTGAGACTTAATGATGGATGATGTCCTGCTGCTGAGCACATGGTTGTCTTGTGTCTTGGTGCCAATGAGTGGCGGCTGTGGCTGTGGTGCCAATGAGTGGCGGCTGTGGCTGTGGTGCCAATGAGTTGCGGCTGTGGCTGTGGTGCCAATGAGTGGCGGCTATGGCTGTGGTGCCAATGAATGGCGGCTATGGCTGTGGTGCCAATGAGTTGCGGCTGTGGCTGTGGTGCCAATGAGTGGCGGCTGTGGCTGTGGAGGCTATGTAGGCAGGGCGGAAAGCAGGACAAGGACTGACGACCTATGACTTCTCCAAGGAGCTGGGATCTTTGCCTAACCCTAACCAGGGGAACTTAGGTGTGTAAAATTTATGTTCCTACCCACTTCATAAGCCCAAGCAAATTCATTCTCCATGGGCTCCACCACCACAAAAATAATAAGTAACAAAAATTTCGAATAAAAATGAATGGATCGCTGCCAGGAGCAACAGGATATATTGTGAATTTCCACAGATCTGTACTAAATTTAGCCAGAACACTCGATGAAAACTCAGTACACTAAATGTTCATAAATTTATATTATTCCCAAATGACAGATCCTAACAATTCATAAAGCATCTGTCTATTAATATCCTAATAAGCATGGTTATCTCCCTCAAAAAATATGAGTTAAAGAGGAGATAACACAATGATCCCCTTCTCGAAACAAGGTTATCTTCTCCTTTAAAACATAACTTTCTCTTCATAAAAAAGCATGATTTCCTCACAAAGCCAAACACTATTTCCTCATGAAACTAAGCAGTATCTTCTCCTGGATAACATAGTTATCTTCCATGTCTATACAAAACAGCTTGTACATAATTGAGAGCTAAATCCAGCAAGATATGTCCTTCACCTACCACATCATCAGTGCTTTTGCCTGACCTATAAGTCATGTAACCTAGGAAGGAGAAGATGATCAAGCCAACCATACAGCGGCTGGTCTCAGCCCAGCTCTTTCCAAAGTTGTCTCTTCAGCGGCTAGTCGTTGAATAGATCTGAATCTTCTGCTCCGGTCGGAGATCACGTGATCGCCATGCTCAGAACGATCGGAGATGACGTCACGTCTCATAGTGTATAATCTGTCTCTGCTTCTTCGTACTTTCCTAATTTTGTAACACTAATTTGAGACAGATCGCCATCAGGAATTGTCACATAAAGAAATCAGGCGCAGTAGAATACGAAGACAGTGAGATATTTTTAAAAAGACGAAGTCCAATCTCAAAACAGGAAGAGATAATTGAAAGAAGGATATTTATTTTCGAAAACTGAAGAATTGGGCACGCAGGCCCGTTTGACATTCTGCCACTCATCCTTCATTCTTATCACACAATTGATTTAGTACAAGTATACAGTTGTATAAATCTTCTCTATCAAAGCCTTCAGGATAGACATAAACTCTTGGGAGGCCATAGCACAAGTCCGCCCATCATGGAGGGCTTTAACCACCCTGGGTGCTCAGAGAGCAGAGCGCTCAAGAACTGAAAGTGCCCAGCACAAACGCGCAATGCGAAAAGCCAAGGCAGCACAAGCACCCACAACTGAATCTGGACATGCATGTTTCATGTGTGGCAAAACTTTTAGAGCTCGTATAGGGCTAGTTGGTCACGCACGGACACGCCTCTCCTTACTTTGACTAAGATGAATCTGTGGTCATCACCGAAGACGATGGACGAACAACATCAACAACATCATCATCAACAAAACAACAAAAACAACAACACAAGTATACATATTACATAAAGAACATATCTAAGAGTGTAAAATGAGACTATTACATACACTAGTTTAAGGCAATGAACTACAAGGGAGGTAATAATAGAGCAAGATAACAGGCGCGCGCACACACACACACATACATTTTCAGTGTAGTTCTTGTCACACCACATACTTTCACATTCATTAAGATAAGTTCTGTACAAGCTACCTATTCAACTATAATACTTTAGAAAAAATGTGGGTTGATGTAAGGGGTGGGAAAGAGAGCAGGAGAAGGAGAGAGAGAGAGAAGGAGAGAGAAAGAGAGGGACAAAGAGAATAAGTGAGGGAAAAAGAGAGAGAGAGAGAGAGAGAGAGAGAGAGAGAGAGAGGCAGGCCGATTTGAATATGACAGTATATAGAATGTTAGATAGATAACTCATCTGAGAACTGGAAAAATTAATATAAAAAGAGTTATCTTCTAAAGCAATCAGTTGTTTGTGAGTAGAGTCCAGTCGCGTTGTTTCAGTTTTCACGTGCGATTCATGGGTCACGGATAAGTTATGACAAAGAAAGATGAGGTGAGAGAGAAGTCATATGACTGAGGGAGAGTTGTGTTCTGTGTATCGTCTGGACAAGACGTAGATTTAGGTTGTTAGAAATGTAGTCGTTAAGGAAAAAGTTGTAGAATAGTGTGTGGTAGGATGTTCTGATGGCGACAAACGTCTACCGGGAACATATGTCGTGGAATTGTAAATTACGTCCCGTCTTGTGTTCATGGAGTTTGTTGATGCCTTGTCGTCCTCGTCATATCGTTCATCGACTCATCGTCACCCCGTGCATCATTAAAGTCACTTTAAATTATAAAGTTGCTGTTTCTGTATTACTATTGCCACTGAGAGAGGATGAACGTAGCTGGGAGACAGTAAGTCGCGAAGTGGATAACAAAACAGACACACAACAGATGTGAGACAAAAGCTAACAGTAATATAAGAAAGAGCATTATTACAGTGGACAATGGTAGAAATTTACAGAGAGATGAATAATTGTAAGCAACAAGCTTACATCTACAGTTTACATTCTATAAGCAGACGAGATTCACCGACAATTCTGCTTCATGAAAACAAAAAGATTTAAATTGCGAAAGTTCAGATTAAAGACCAGTGATAGGTGTCTGTGAGTCGGTTCTGCTTTGTTTGAATATAAGCTGGTATATATTGCAGGCGGCATGGCACACAGCTTTCTACAAGAAAACAAACTTTGAACTACCTGGAAACAAAGCATAATTGCAATTTATCTTCATTTTGAAAATAATTTTATGTGCTAACTACCTGTGTTGTATGCAGAACAAAGTGTTGGAACAAAAACACTTGAAATGTTTATTTACTGGTTCTTGTGTAAGTTACAGATCATGTTACCGTTAAGTTCAGTTTCTGAGTGTCCGAATTAATTTGTTATGATTACTCGTAACAAAGTACAAGGTAAATTTGCAGTAACAACATCAATATGATGTATTTATTTAGAAGCATTGCCGAAAATTAACGAATTAACTGTAACACATATAAATTTAAAAGAGAATGTCGGACATGATGAAAGTGTCAGCCATTGTCCTCAGAGACCACTGATGAGGGCTTCTTTACCTCCAAGAAACAAGATTTGTCCCAAAACGTGGACACACATTTCAGTTGCTACATGAAATCAAAATTATATGTAAAGAGTTGGGAATGAGATGGCCGTTGGGGGGGGGGGGGCAGAGAATTCAGAGCTAATAAAGACCCTACATTAACCACCCACCCCACCCCCAAATATTAGGCGAATGACCCTAAGAACTCCTAGAAGAGGTAGCTGTGTGTTTTTCCAGCTTTGCCTTCGATGTAGAAGTGATGCCTTTTTCGTGATGGCCTTACTTGACTAGAGGCATTGGGCTTAGGCTCACCCTATTTCCTATTTAATGCCTGACCGCTACATGGACATCAGTTACCAAGAATTCAAACTGACACCTGCAGGAAGATCCAGCAATAAAAATGACGACATAAAACAGTAGCTCCTGTCTACCGGTGTTCCGCTGGACAAGATGTGTAGAGAGTGGTCCGCTGTATGTGCGCAAGATTTATGAGGGGGACGTTCGAAAATAAGCGGCTTTAGTAAGTGTTAAATGATCAAATGTTCCACTGAAACTGATGATGTACACTTCCACATTATTTTTGTCCTCTTGAGAATCTCATGGGCCCAGATAGACTTGCTGTAGCTGCTACACGTAGCACTCAGAGCCGGGTCTGTACACGAAACAGTCATTCAGTTGTCCCACCATGTTTTGCTCACTCACAGAGTGCCCAAAAAAACAAGAAAAAAAATGAACGTAAGTGTGCATTATTTACTGAAGAAGTGTTCTTAGTTATTTACGTGCATATTTAGCTTAGTCTAATAATTATTTTGCATTATTTCACTTTAGTGAAATGGTTGTTTCTCTCTATTTCAGCTTAGCCAAATAGTTATTTCCCTTTATTTCAGCTTAGTCAAATAGTTATTTCCAGCTATTTGCGTTCGGTCACATAATTATTTCCCACTATTTCAGCTTAGTCATACATTTATTTCCCATTTCTCCACAATAGCCGAATAGTTATTTCTCATATCTCAGAATGGTCAAACAGTTATTTATCACTCTTAGCCTAAAAGTTCAAGCTACAAGGTCCGACAATTAAGTAATGAGACTAATTCCATGAAAAATAAAATAAACAACAGTTGAAGATATAACTTATATTTTATTCAAAGTTAGCCCATTGTACATTGATACAGCGAGTGGCACGATCTAACAAATACTGGAACGACCTCTGTAGTTCTTCTGTTGGTATGGCTCTTAATCTCGATGTTACGGCCCTTTGGATGTCATCAGTATCGTCAAAGAAGCGTCCTTTCAATGGTAACTTTAATTTTAGGAATAGAAAATAATCGCAGGGAGACAAATATGGGGAATAAAGTGGATGGTTGAGAACACACACTTGTTCTTGGGGCAAAAATTCTTGTAAAACTATCGCCCGGTGAGCCGGTGCATTATCATGAAGAAGGAAAAAAACTGCCAGATGTTGAATACTCGGATTGGACTCGGAGAATCCTTTTCAGTAGGCGTTTTTCAAAATGCTCACAGTGACAGTCTGTCCCTCTGGAATAAATTATTTGTGAATAACTCTTTTGCTGTTGTAGAAGCACACCAACATTATCTTCACTTTCGACTTTTGAAGAGGAAATTTTTTGCCTTTTGGTGATGATGATGACTTCCACTGAGCACTTTGATGTTTAGTTGTGGGATCACAGCGGAAAATCCACTTTTCATCCTCTGCAACAATCAAATTTAAGAAATGTTTATTTCTGCGACACGTTTTGATGATGTCTTTTGCGTACTCAACACGCTGATGTTTTTGGTCATCAGATAACGAAAGTGGTACAGACCGGCAAACAACTTTTTTCTTCTCCAAATCTTCCACTAAAATTTTACGAATGGTGTCTCGGTTTACGCCAAATTCATTTGCCATCATCCTCCAACAACGATCTTCTTGTATCCATTCTCTAACTTTTGCAATGAGTTCCTCATTATGAACAGAAATTGGGCGTCAATGTCTAGTTGCACTTGTAATCGTTTCCACAACACTTTTGAATCGTGAATACCACCTGAATATCTGTTCACGAAATAAACAATTATCCCCATAAACTTGTCCCATCAATTCAGTTGTCTCAATGGCACTTTTCCCGAGTTTTAAACAGAATTTAATGTTAGCTTTTTGCTCCATGCTGATTATGTAACAATGCACCTCTGACTAGGTCAACAAAATGGCGGCTTGTCTGCTTATCGGACGGCGATGAAAAGTTTCTAGGTCATAGATGAAGTTCGTCTCTTTGGATTCCATGCTGTGCTTCATAGATGGCATTTTTGTCTTGGCCATAATGAAATCAATCTCATTATTTAATTGTCGGACCTTGTATTTCAACTTAATAGTTATTTCTCACTATTTATTAATAAGCCGAATAATATCTAAAACCATGCACCCTGCAGTATAAAATTAGTAACAATTCATGAAGAAATTGCCTTGATTGTCTTTTCAAGCTGTCTTTTCATGAACTGTTCAGTTCCAAAGCTGGGTTGTCGAAACCTTCCTTGAGACGACCGATTGTAGTAATCCTGTCCACCTCCAGAGATTTTGTGGACTTCTCTTTCGGAAAGTTTTTCTCTAACGTTTCGTTGGTAGGCACAGTCAGGCTGGGGACCTGGATGTTTGGAGGTGATTCTGCCAGAACGTGGTGGTACAGCAACGAACCAGCTACGGATCCGACTGTAGGAGCTACCCAGTACACCTGAGGAAGGAGAAATGTTGTAGTTATGTGTACATTTTATATCTTAACTCCTTCCTGTGCCGTTAAACGTCACATAGAGCTTGTATGATAGTTCGACAAGTTTTCCTGGTTTCTGTGAACATTTCAAGCTCATTAAGGAATGTTAGGCCTACTAATTTGGCCTCTGTTAACAATGTTCTCTTTAGAGTTTCACGTGGTCGACCTCGTTTTCTTCGGCCTGTTGTGTTCCGCTCGATAGCTTGATTTTGAGATTCTCTGGCTATGTCTTCTCATAACGTGACCGACTTGTATGCTCGGTTCATTTTGTTGCGAGTTTCCATAGCAATTCCATCTTTATGTGTACACGCTCCCACACTGTTCGTTTACTTTCGATATTGGAAAATATTCTCTTCATCATCGTTATCATAAGCGATCTCGTTGTTCTCTTCAAGAGCAATGGTTTTTATTGGCTGGCTGGTTTGTCAAGCCATTTTTGAAAGCTCATGTTGAAATTTCCCCAAACTTGAAACTTGGTGGTTTTGGCTGCTAGTACCGGACTAAAGATCTTTCAAAGTGTGATTATCCATGTAACGAAACTGGTTATTTTGGAGTAGGGCTAGATGAAGGTATGTGATGCGGTGTTTCTTCTTTAAAAAAAGAGATAGAAAGAGAAAAGAAAGAGGTGTATATGAAGGATATATGTCTCTTGCGGAACTTTGCCTCCCTAACAACACTCCTGTAGGTCTCTAAGTTGTAAGTAAGATGCTCTGCTGCTGATGCATCCATTTGCAGATTATCAACGATGTCTTGCACCCATCTTCGCCTTGGTCTTCCTCTCTTTCTTTTTCCCATTATGTATCCTTCCAAGACAGTCTTCTCTAGATTATCATTGCGTTTAATGTGTCCACAATATTTCTCTCTTTAATCCTCTTTACTAGCCAACCTTCTTCAATACTGCATTAAGTTCTTGTAGTATGGATATATTTGTTGTTTTACATGCCCTTGATATTTGAAGAACTCTTCTGTAGCATTTACATTCAAAGGCATTTATGTATTTCTCAGCTGTTTTGTTAAGCGTCCAGGTCTCACAGGCATATGTTGCGATGGGAAAGATGCATTTCCTTAAAAATCTTATTTTTGTAATTTTGTCTGTACTTCTCCACAGCCTATTTAGTTGTTTTACGTTGTGAAGAATGATAGATGTCCTCCTTTTAATTTCCATCATTATATCTCCATTATTCGTTAGTAATGATCCAAGAAGGAAAGCAGCTGATAATAACCGTGAAAATGTGAACTGGTTATGAAAAGAAAAGAGCTCTCGTTCATTTACGAGAGTGATTAAGCTGTGTACCACGCTTCATGTTCCACGCTGGTTGTCTCCAACCACTTGGTCTGAATTCTCAGTTAAGCTTCCTCTGATTAACCCTTTCATTTCTTTGACTACGTTTAGTTTCCTATCTTCTCTACTTCCAATGACGTTTTCCAACGGTATTTTCTGATATGTTATGCAGTCAAGCAAGGGTTAATATCACTTTAAAAAATGTATCCTGGTTATTTGGTTTGAACTCTCATTTCAGCTTTCTCCCTGTTGCATTCTGCGTCTAAGATTTACTAAACAAGCGTCCAACATCACGCATAATTTCTGCTACTGATCAGTACAAAAGATATAATTTATTACAGTTAACTACATGTTCAGTAGTAAATTCTCTTATACATTTAAATTTGACGTACGTAAAATCTGAAATTTTAAATGCAATTAAAAAAAAATAAATAAAAGCTAACTTAAAAAAACTATAGATAAATTAAATTCATTCAGGACAGAAAAAGAGCTAAAGCCCTTTCCCTGTCCATTACTTTTCACGATCTCTTCAATATTAGTCCCTTCCATGATCCGGCATGGGTTAATGTAACGTTGTCTCCCCTCTCTTAAGGTGACCGTGTTCCTCATATCTCCTACTCTCGCTCTGCTCCTCTGCCGTGCTTGTGGGTGTAAACTTGTGTCCGATATTCAGTCAAAGCGGGCACTAGGTACGTTTCTATTTTATGTGTGTATGTCTGTTTTATCTTCTCTGCTGTCCCTGACAAGGATATTTTGCCAAAATATTGTTGTTACTTTCCCATTTCACTGTTCATATGATCTAGTATCGCTTTCCCCTACTTTCTTTCTTGACTTCCCCGCTTTGTTTGTTTGTTTGTTTTTTTTTTGTAGAACAGAACCATATATCATTCCCATCTATAAATATCTTGTTACACGGTATCATTTCAGATTGAGATTGAGTTAAGTGATTTATACAAATGTCAAAACGAAAATAAGAAAGATGGTTTTAAGTTAGCTCCACCACCGTGTGGAAATCGCCAACCCAGGCAGCGGTGTCTTAACAGCTTGTTCAAGAGAAGCCGGTCACTGAGGAAAGATACAACCTTGACTAGCAGCTACACGTTGCCGGTGTAACAGATACGAAACACTCCAAGCAGAATTGCCCCCAGTTTCACTCCTGCATAAGGCACGGTTTACTCCCTAAACAAATGTTTATACCAGATCTTCTAATGTTTAGACCAGATAGCCTAATGCCTAGAGCAGATCTTCTAATGCTTAGACCAGATCGTCTAATGTTTAGACCAGATCTTCTAATGCTTAGACCAGATCGTCTAATGCTTAGACCAGATCTTCTAATGCTTAGACTAATGTTTAGACTAAATGTTCTGTTTACCCTCTCCTAGTCTGGTTCTTCAGCCTCTCAGTCCTAAAAATTTCTTACTGCAGGACTAAAACACTGAGCGTTCATCTGTCCATGAAATTTGTTACACCATGAAAAAATTCACGATTACTACGTGTAACTTGTACCTGTAATGGCATTTTCACAATTAAATTTATGTGCAGTGTTTCCTGTACAGGCAGCGATGACTACAGAAGGCTTCCTGCCCTGGGAGAGTTTATGATGACCAGGCAGCAGTGACTCTGGAATGATATGCGTCATAGGCAGCAGTGACTCTGGAATGATATGCGTCATAGGCAGCAGTGACTACAGAGTCAGTTTTGACTAGGGAGTGGTTCGAACCTGTTACACCCGCCTAATGTCATGATTTTCACTCCCTCCAGCTGGGGTATTACTACTACGTAATAAATTAAAAGCTCTGGTAGCCATTTCAGCTCGCTGACAGCAGAAACTGACAGCAGAAACTGACAGCAGAAACTGACAGCATTTTGTCGAAATTAGTGAACAAATTAATAAAGCAAAACCATATAAAGGAAAAACTGGACTGAAAGTACAAACTGTGTGCTCTAGAACGAAGGAAACTATACGTGAAGAATAAAACATAAATCTTTCATAGAGAGTGTCTATGGAGCAGAAATATACGCCTTTAAGAACAAAACTGAGAATCTTGAAATGTGGATTTTCTGAAGGATAAGACAGAGAAGGTAAAATAAGAAACTGCAAAAGCCAAACTGCAAACAAACAAACAACAAAAAAAAAAAACGAAACAAAAAAAAATACACACACACACAAAACGCGTTAGAGTGTAACAGGAGTCACGTGGGAGCCAGAAACTGAATGGACAAAGTGTGCATGGAACATCAAGACCTGGAGAGGAAGTAGCTTGGTGCGATACACCATGGGACAGGAGGGCGAGACAAGCTGAAGATCCATTGTAGCCAATTTTAGCAAGGAAGGAGCCAAGTGATAGTGGTGGTGGTGGTGGTGGTGGTGATGGTGATGATGATGATGATGATTTGGTAGTGACTTTACCCAGTGACGATCCCAAGTTCCTGAAATGAGTGCTGGACCGAGTGTACGTGCAGGATTCATGCTGCAGCCTGTAGGCTTGCCCTGTGTGAGAAGAGCATTGTCGACCAAGTCGTGTGTGTGTGTAAATCGTTGCCGGAAGTGAAAGAAAATCACCGCAAGAAAATGAATAAGAAACCAGACCGAAAAAAGAAGAAAGAAAACATAAGAAAAAAAAGTCAGAAAAAGTTTAAATGAATCAGGTAGAATAGCTAGTACGATTATGTTGCAATAATAATTTAGTGAAAATGACGGAGCTATTGAAATGATAATAAAAGAATATACATCAAAATTGATGAAAAACTATTTAAGTGATAATAAGAGAAAGTACATAAACAATGATGACAAAAACTATGGTACTTTCACTCCAAGAGTAGGTACAGTAACATAAGGTGATAGGTACATTAAGTTAAGGTGATATGAACAGGTACAGTAACATAAGGTGATATTAACAGGTACAGTAACATAAGATGATATTACCAGGTACAGTAACATAAGGTGATATTAACAGGTACAGTAACATAAGGTGATATTACCAGGTACAGTAACATAAGGTGATATTACCAGGTACAGTAACATAAGATGATATTAACAGGTACAGTAACATAAGATGATATTAACAGGTACAGTAACTTAAGGTGATATTAACAGGTACAGTAACATAAGGTGATATTACCAGGTACAGTAACATAAGGTGATATTAACAGGTACAGTAACATAAGGTGATATTATCAGGTGCAGTAACATAAGGTGATATTATCAGCTACAGTAACATAAGGTGATATTAACAGACTTCTAAAAATAACTGAAACCATGACAAATCATGACAAAAGAGAGCTTCTGCGATAGAAACTTAAACATAATGGTGATATTAGCACACTTCTGAAAATATTAGCGACAATTATAAAACTGTAATGTAGCATAATGCAACAATATGAATGTAATTTAATAGTCAAAAAGAAAAACTTAAAGGTAACCCTGTCATGCCTCAGAGGCACATAGGGATATGGTGTTAGTGACCATATTTTCCTTGACCTGTCAGCACACTAGAGGGTGATATGATCAGTATCACGCCTGGCTGCCTTTCCTTCCCCAACTCCAGAAGAAGTCGGGTACCCATTTCTACACCTGGGTGACTGGGGTGTCGCCGGCCAGATTCGAAACCCTCGACCTTCGCCATGAGAGACCAGAGCACTAACCACTTCGCCACTCAGACACCCAATTTAATAATAGCTATAGCATAAAACATAACTGAAGTACTCACGGCCCAAGCGCTTTGAACGAAGACCATTAGTCCAACTGTGAGAGGTACTGAGCCTTCATGGTCTGTTCTATACCTGTCCCCGCATGAAAATACGCCCAGCATCAGCATGAATGTACACACGGCCTCGATGGCGAATCCCTGGATAGAATGGGAGAGAGAGAGAGAACATATAATGGTAAAGAAAGGATTTTGTAACAGCAAAAGTAGCAAAAAACGGCTATTGTAGTGAGAGTAATAGCAGATACAACATAATTTGTACCGGTAGAAGTAGTAGTAGCAGTAGTAGTAGTAGTAGTAGTAGAAGTAGTAGTAGTAGTAGTAGCAGTAGTAGTAGTAACAGCTTTTGTAGTAATAGTAGCAACAGCATTTGTAATAGCAGTAGTACCAACAACATTTATAGTAATAGCTGTAGTGGTAGTAGAAGTAGCAGTAGCAACAACATTTGTGGTAGAGGGATCAGTAGAAGTAGTAGTACTAGTAGTGGCAGTGGTGGTAGCAATAGTAGTAGCAGCAACACCAGTTGTAGTAGTAGTCATATAAAAGTGAAACACACATATTATAAATATATAGTTACAATCTATCATGCACTATGTAAAAAGATATGGCATCCAGGTATTTGGCCAAAAGAATAGTAAAGAACTGTATTCATATCACTGCCAAAAAAGGGTAACTTGAAATTATGCATGCAGGAAACTCTCTGCTGTAGAGCGGGGAACAACAACACGTTTTTTTTTTTGTCCCGGGATTGAACCCATGTTCTTCCAGTTGGACTGCACTTTGAAGTGCGTGTTTAGCGATTTAGCTACGGAGGACTGGTATTGGTTGTGACGAACGAAATTATTCTCAGTGCTTGTTTCGCATACTCCATAGCCAGCATGAAGCAAACACAAACTACAGAACCGTTGCCCTGATTAGTCATGCCAGTAAAATTCTATTTAAAATCATATTGGGTAGACTTTGTAAGAAAATAGAAGGATAAATCAATATGGTCCAAGTTGGTTTTAGACAAGGAAGAGGAACAAGAGATCATATATCCAATATAAAGTTAATGATAGAGAAATGCAGTGAATTTAATGTGAACCTATATTTACCTTTTGTAGACTATTAAAAGGCATTTGGATGTGTACACCACCAGAAACTTTGGGAAACAATGGAAAAAATGGGAGTTCCAACACATTTGATACAATTAATATCACTGCTGTATCTTGACCAACAGGCAGCAGTAAGAATAAATGGTGAAACAACAACTTGGTTTGACATAAAACAAGGGGTTCGTTAGGGGTGCATGTTGTCGCTTTACTTATTAAACTCGTATCTAATCTAATCTAAGTGCCATGCCGCGTGGCGTAGTGATCATTTCTCTCCACAATTCCCTGTCTTTTTGCGTTGATTATGAGATCCGCCAGTGATTTTCTTCCTAACCATACTGACAGCCTATCCAATAACTTCTCTCTCTCTCTCTCTGTCTTCCTCTGTCTCTTCTTCCTTCAATTTTTCCACTTGCCACAGTGTGTTCCAGTTTTCCTCTTCTCAGGAAATGTCCTATAAATCTCGCTTGTCTGCCTTTGGTCTTTTATAATTTGCTTTTTAACTCAGCCTCTCTTAAGACTTCTTCATTAGTTTTCTTGGCTGTTCAACATCCTTCTTATGAACCACATTTCCATGGCCTCCATTTCTCGCTGTACTCTCTTATTCATGGACCATGCTTCACACCCATAAAACAGAATTGGCTCCATGCAACATTTAAGTACTCGGAATCTTGCTTCCATTGATATGGATCTGAAAGTCCAACCCTGGACTGGATGGGCAACCACCTCTCACCCGGCGGTGATACAAGGGTATCTCAAAACACGTCGAGGTTTTCCGGTGAGAAGGTCCAACTCTGGCCTGGGTGGGCTACCGCCTCTCACCCAGCGGGGATGCACTGATATCCTAAACACGTCGAGGTCTTCCGGTGAGAAAGTTCAACCCTAGACTAAACTGGTGCAATGAAAACCACGGTGTCACGCAATCCCGCTTCTGAGACCCACCAAGAATACAGGCTAAAGCCCTGTGATACTCTGAACCCCTTGTGGTCCTCACGTGGATCTCATGTGGTCCTTTCGGGGACCACACAGGAGACCACGGGACCTAACGAGGACCACAGGCATAAATTCAGTACGATCACAGTGCGGTTTTGGTGGTAGAAGCGAACGAAGAAGAAGAAGAAGATATGGATCTGTTGCCAAGATGTGTCTCATTGTCTGTAATGCTGACTTGGCCTGAGCACTTCTGCTTTTTATTTCATTGTGACATTTCCCACCATTTGTTATAATCATTCCTAGGTACTTGAATCTAGCAACTTGTTTTAGATTTGTGCCATCGATAGTAATGCTACATTTGTTGGTATTTTTATTTTCACAAACCACGATGCTCAGAAGAGCCTGTAGCACCCCTTCACTTTTAGCAAACTGAACTGTGTCGTCTGCATAGTTCTTAAGGTTGTAACCGATGAGAAACACATAAATACCTTTGAATGTAAATGCTACAGAAGAGTTCCTCACGTATCATGGGCACAAAATAAAAAGAACAAATATATCCATACTACAAGAATGTAATATTGAAGAAGGTTGGCTAGCAAAGAGGATTAAATAGATGAACATCTTGAGAATTTAGAGAAGACAGTCTTGCAAGGATACACAATAGGAAAAAGAAAGAGAGGAAGACCAAGAGGAAGATGGCTGCAAGACATTGTTAATTATCTGCGAATGGACGCATCAGCAGCAGGCAATCTTACTTACAATCAAGAGGCCTATAGGAGTGCTGTTAGGGAGGTAAAGTTCCGCAAGGGACATGCAAATGACTGATTTAATAATGTTAGTAGTAGCAGTGGTGGTAGTGGTAGGATTAGCAGTTTTACTGGTAGTAACAGTTTAATATTAGTATTAGTAGCAGCAGAGGCGACTAATGCAGTAGTAGTGGTTGTAGTGGTGGTGGTAGTAGTAGTAGTAATAGTAGTAGTAGTAATAGTAGTAGTAGTATTAGTACTAGCAACAATACTAATATCAGTGTTAGTATTAGTAATAGCAGTGTTAGTAGTAGTAGTAGTAGTAGTAGTAGTAGTAGTAGTAGTAGTAGTAGTAGCAGTAGCAGTGTTTGTAGTAGTAATAGCAGTCTTAGTAATATAAGTCGTAGTGATAGTAGTAGTAACACCAGTGTTAGTTGCAGTTGTAGTGATAGCAGTGTTAATAGTAATAATAGCAGTGTTATTAGTAATAGTAGCAGTGCTAGTAGTAGTAATCGCAGTGTTAGTAATAGTTGTAGTATCAGTGTTAGTAGCAGTGTTAGTGCACTTGAGGAAAAACTTCGGAAAGAGCAGGCAGGATTTAGGAAAAGAATATCATGCATAGACCACATATTTGTACTTAGACAAATATTAGAACAGGCAAATGAGTGGCATAGCACAACTTATTCATAGATTTTGAGAAAGCCTTTGACAGTGTCAACAGAGATGCACTGTGGAAAATCCTAAGATGGCATGGCCTCCCCCATAAAATAGTTAATGTAATCAAAGCCCTATACGAGGGTTTTCAGTGCAAAGTTATCTATGGAGAACATACCTCCAGCAGCTTTAGGGTACAAACAGGAGTGAAACAGGGATGTGTACTATCACCAACATTATTTATCTTGGCAGTAGACTGGTTAATGAAGGAGGCAACATCAGACAAACGCAGAGGATTACAATGGACTCTTGACACAGTGCTGGAGGACCTTGACTTTGCGGACGACATTTGTCTATTATCAAGCAGTCACAAAGATATGCAAGATAAAATAAACAAGCTAACTCAGAATGCAAACAACATAGGACTAAAGATCAACGTAGGAAAGACAAAGTTAACGAAGCAAAATGTGAACAACAGAAATGTACTCAGAGTAGATAACAAGTTAGTGGAGGAGGTCAACGAATTTGTATACCTTGGCAGCAGAGTAGTAGAAAATGGAGACAGCACAGAGGACATCAACAGCAGACTTACTAGAGCAAACCAGGCTTTTGCAATGCTGCAGACTATATGGAAATCAAAAAAACTAAGCATAAATATGAAAATCAGGATATTTAAGAGTAATGATCTAAGTGTACTACTCTATGGAAGTGAATGCTGGAAAATCACCAAAACCATAGAAAACAAGTTGAATTCTTTCCAGACTAAATGTTTACGAAGAATTAGAAAAATATTTTGGCCAAACACCATAAGAAATAACATCTTATTAGCAGAAATGCAGATGAAACCACTGACAACAATTATTGAGGAAAGACGCTGGCGATGGTTGGGACATGTGCTCAGAATGACTGACAACTCACTACCAAAAATAGCACTAAGATGGACACCACAGGGGAACGTAAGGGTAGACCAAAAGAGACATGGAGAAGAACAATAGAAAGGATGTTGAGCAATAGAGGGCTCACCTGGGCAAGAGCAGAAAAAAGGCGAAGGACAGGCATTTGTGGAAAACCCTTGCGGAAGCCCCATGTGTCCTGGGCACTTAAGGTTCAGAGAGAGAGAGAGAGAGAGAGAGAGAGAGAGAGAGAGAGAGAGAGCGAGCGAGCAGTGTTAGTAGTAGTAGTAGTAGTGTTAGTAGTAGTAATAGCAGTGTTAGTAATAGTTGTAGTATCAGTGTTAGTAGCAGTGTTAGTAGTAGTAGTAGCAGTGTTAGTAGTAGTAATAGCAGTGTTAGTAGTAGTAATAGCAGTGTTAGTAATAGTTGTAGTATCAGTGTTAGTAGCAGTGTTAGTAGTAATAGTAGCAGTGTTAGTAGTAGTAGTAGCAGTGTTAGTAGTAGTAGTAGCAGTGTTAGTAGTAGTAGTAGCAGTGTTAGTAGTAGTAATCGCAGTTTTAGTAGCATTGTTAGTAGTCGTAGTAACAGTGTTAGTAGCAGTCGTAGTAGCAGTGTTAGTAGCAGTTTTAGTAGTAGTAGTAGTAGTAGTAGCAGTGTTAGTAGTCGTAGTTGTAGCAGTGTTAGTAGCAGTGTTAGTAGTAGTAATAGCAGTGTTAGTAGCAGAGGTCATATTTCAGGCACGCACAATGAAAACTCAAATGTAACACACCCAGGACAAAAACGTATTTGAGTAAGCCTGGTTGTTGGGTTTATTTCGCCACCTCACTAGTAGCAATGTTAACGCGACTGCATTTACTTCTTCTGCTGCTAGTAGCAAGCTCTGAGAGACTGGGGTCCAGCCAATGCATTGCTCTAGGGCCCTGATATTGTGTTTTGAGGGCCTCATGGCCCTGATATTGTGTTCTGAGGGCCTCATGGTCCTGATATTGTGTTTTGAGGGCTTCATGGCTCTGATATTGTGTTCTGAGGGCTTCATGGCCCTGATATTGTGTTCTGAGGGCTTCATGGCCCTGATATTGTGTTCTGAGGGCCTCATTGCCCTGATATTGTGTTCTGAGGGCTTCATGGCCCTGATATTGTGTTCTGAGGGCCTCATTGCCCTGATATTGTGTTCTGAGGGCGTCAGGGAGCTAGTAGTGGGTGAAAACAGACAAGCGAGAGAAAGGGTGAGAGTGGAGGGGGGCCCTCCGGAGAGTAGTTTCTATACTTGGATCGGTTAACATATCTCTAGGAGGCCGAGACTACTATTACTATACTACTACTACTACTACTACTACTACTACTACTACTACTACTACTACTACTACTACTACTACTACTACTACTACAGCCAGACGATATATGATAGGAAACATTGGCCCTAAAACTAGCTGGAAACAAATAGCTGAATCACCCACGACGGAGGTGGATGGAGGAGATAGCCGATACTCTCAACTATCCCCTTATCTGAATCAAATTTCTGAGCCCTTTCGAGAATTATATTTGTCTCATCACACTGAAAGGTGTATGAGGGAAAAAGACAAGACACGGGACATTACTTACAGGTGATTCAAAGATTAGGAATTAATGAGAACACCTGAGCGCTTATACGCCCGCAGTCCGTAATGTTGTAACAGTGTTCAAAACTACCAGTCGGAGGACGGGACCTACCGAAAGCGGCAACAGCTTCTCGCTAGCAGCACATCTTCTCGTATCTCATGAAAACAAAGCCACTGACCTGCCGGGCATATAATAGTAGGATAGTTATAATGCATATATTCTGACAGCCATAAAACGCCTTATGTACTTTCAATCGTGTGAACTACTTAACTGGACTAACGGTAAATCGGCTGCGCTGTGCGTGTTCGAATTACCCGTCAGTCATTGTGAAAGATTAGTACTGCGTTAGCTTCTGCCTCTTGGTATTTTACAATGTACAAGGCTCGTCAACAAAGAAACCGGACTTTTAATATGACGCGACAACAGACTGAAGCATCGAGCTTCATTTATACTGCATGTACAGTGACCTTGACTTCATTCTGATAATAATCGCATCGCGCCCCGTTCTTTAGCCAACGATCTACATCTGCTAAAGTGAACGTCTTGGTAGCCCACTTGCGATTTTTAGAGACACTTCAGGTAGTGAAGGACCTTAAAGAGCAAATTGTTTGCATGAAGTTTTGTTTCAGACTAGGTACAACTTTTGTTGAAACTTTTCAACAGGTCTATGAGAGCAATCGTTAGAGTGTTCACACTGTCACGAGTGCTAACAGCGTTTCAGATCTGGGAGACTTTTCACGGGCGACAATCCCAAATCCGGATAAGAATAAGACCTTTTATGTCCATAAAAGACGACCACATTGAGAAAGTCAGTTTTGTACTTCGTGCGCCCTGCGCCTGACTGTGTCTCGTGAAAAAGAACTTTGTAAAAGTGCGCGTCACGTGATTTTAAAAGAAAATTTGATTGGGCGTCGTGTTGTTGCAAAATTTGCCCTGCGCCTGCTGACAGATGAAAAAAAAACAAAAAAACAAGAGAGAACCGAGTCACAATGAGTCAGGAGCGGTATGATCGCTCACATACTGTCGGAAACTTTCTGAAACATGTCATAGCAGGTGACGAAACATGGATTTATTGGTACCATGTCGAAATTAAAAAAAAAAGAGAAATCATATAAGTGGGTTGGAATGACATCACCTCGACGAATAAAAAGTTCCGTCAGAGTAGTTCAAATGTGAAGGTTCAGTGTAGCATGGCCTTGTAAGTAATGATTATTGTTGTTATTATTATTATTATTATTAATGAATATGATTATGAAAATATACAGTAAACAAAATAGTAACATCGAATAGCGACAGATAAAAGTGGGTAGGAAAGAAAGAGAAAGGTATAAAACTCCCATGACACTAGAACAAGACGCGGACAAAAGTAAACAGTGGAAACAGTGAATAGAAAAAGACGAGACTCGGTGACGCTGAGATATAGGTAATAAAAAGGAGGACGCCAGAAAGAAGGATGGTCCAGTGATAACAAAGCGGTGACTGGACGTTGACATGTGTAAACAAAATAGAAAAGACGAATAGAAGAAACAGACACAACGAAAAAGCCAGGACACAGTAAAACCTCCGACATGAAATAGCAAGATGACTTAGGTAAATAACAGTTGTGTAGACGAAACTGACGCAGACTGACACGCGTTATGAGGCGATTGCACACGGTTTTTAAATAAAGGAGTGACCAACTCGGCCAGCTGACCAATTAAATATTTAGAGGCGTGGCCTATTGGACATTTGACTTACGAGAGATAAGTCACGGGACAGTTTGAATGACGGACAATCAGAACGCTCATGGGAACCAGTGGACATCTGAAGGGTGGAGCCAAAATACTTATTGGTTAATCCATCAAGCTGCATTTGAAGATAAAAAGGTGAGCGGAGAGACAGGAGGGAGGACCAAGAAGTACGGAAGTAGAGGAGAGATGAGACTGAGGAGGGGGCCCGAAGACGGAAGAACAGACAATCTAGGACGAAGAAGAAGTAGAGGAGAGAGGAGATGGAGGACGGGTCCCGAAGACTGAAGAACAAGGACGGTCAGTGAATAGAGACCGGTCCAGACAAGAGAAGAACAGCAGGACAGACAATCAGAGAATAGGCAAGTACACTGAGACTGAGAGACGGCAGAGGAAGACCTTCAGAAGAAATCAGAAGACAGGCAAGAGAAGAAAGAGGACGAAATGATATAAAATCAGAAGTAGTGTTAGACGGAAGATTGTTTTCAAGTGATTCAAGTGATTAAGAAGAACTGACACTTTTGAAACTTTGAGTACCGTGGTTTTAGACGAGAAACTAGTTGACCACGTGTTTCAGATGGAATATAGTACAGAGTTTAGAATTGTCCTCGTATCATGAGCAAAGTATTTTGAAGGTGAAAACTTGCAGCATGTAGAATATGATAGAGTTTGATATTGCGAACAAGTGATTATGTGCTTCAATTCAAGTGACGTAGTTGACAATACATCTTGATCTTATTAATCAGAATTAAATAATGGAAGAATATTTCATCGGACATGATTTTAGTGAAGTGATAATGTTTGTGAAACATGTGTGTGTTAATCAAAGAGCATCTTTAAGTTTGAATCCTATAATATGGAACTATTCAGAAATATATGATTCACAATCCATCAGTATTATATTAGTTGATCGTTTATTTTGAATGGAAGGAAGGTGAGTTTGTTAAACACGGTCATACAATCAATAGAGTTCTACCTCAATGTCATGTGGCGTTTGAGAGAGGAAATACGAAGAAAGAGACAGGAAGCATGAACAAAGAAAACCTGAATGATGCATCACAATGCACGTCAACATGCATCACTGCTTATTTATTTATTGCAAAACACGCAACGATTCTTGTTCCACAGCCGCCATACTCTCCAGTTTTGGCCCCTGCATGTTTTGTTTTTATTACCAAAGTTGAAATTCATCCTTAAAGGTCGCCAATTTCATATCGTACTAGAGATCAAAGAAAATTCGCTACGTGACATGCATGCTATCCCAGAAGTCGAGCTCCAGGGCACATTTAAAACTGGAAAAATACGTTGTAGGAGGTGCATCAACAGTGGGGGGGGGGGGGGGGGTGCATCAACAGTGGGGGAACTAGTTCGAAGAAGACAAGTCTGACTAATTTGTAAGTATTTTTTTTTCTGTGTACAGTCTGGTGCCTTTTTTTTTTTTTTGGAGAGGTCTTGTAGTCTTATGTTATATATACAGTAATGTCAAAAAGACAGAGACTATGGTTATATCTAAGAAACAGAATCCACCAGCATGCAGTATTCAATTAAACGGAACCATTCTAAAGCAGGTGCAGAAATTCAAATACCTTGGAGCAGAAATAACTTCAGATGGGAAATGCAGAACAGAAATTAGGAACAGAATAGGCCAAGCAAAGACTGCATTTCAGAAAACGAGAAACATATTAGTTAACACATCCTTATCAATGAATGTTAGAAAACGAGTACTAAAATGCTATATTGAACCTATCTTGTTATATGGAAGTGAATCATGGACAATAGGCAAGTCTGCACAAAAATCATTGGAAGCAGCAGAAATGTGGTTTATTAGAAGAATGTTGCGAATCCCCTGGACAGCAAAAATAACTAATGAAGAATGTATGAGAAGAGCTGAAGAGACAAAAAACCTTGTCAAAAAGATAAGAGAGAGACAATGTACTTTCATGGGACATGCAATGAGAAGAGGGGGCATTGAAAATATTATAACAACAGGAAAAATAGAAGGAAGAAGATCAAGAGGAAGACCAAGAGAAATGATACTGGACAGTCTGACGGGATGGTGTGAGAGGAGATCACCAACTGAACTGATGGCCTGCATGAAGGATCGTGTACTCTGGAGAAGCATAATAGCCAACGCCAGTCGGCACGGCACCTGATGATGATGAATGTTTTATTCTATTATGTTACCTTGGCAGACACATTAGTTGTTATACAGTACTATATGCGTATAGTAACTTGGTTACTTTCTCAGTGCAGGTACACTAATTTATTCCAGATGGCTTTGCTTGGTACACATTATGGTGTGTGCACAACACCGAAAAAATAATTTAAAAAAAAAACGCACGGATAGAAGAACAAAAATAGTCACCATCAAAAACTAACAGTTGATATCATCTTCAGTAAAACCAACTGACACAAATAGGTGGCTGGTCTTGCTGACCGACGGGGGAGGTTTCCCACAGTGTGGCTGCAGCGCGTCATCTTCACTCCCGGCATTTACACGCGGGTAAACTGTCAGCTTTCCGTGGGCTGTAGTGGGGGAGGGGGGGGGGCAGTTAGTTAAATTTTAAACCCAAAGTTTTAATCAATAAACTAGGTTTACAGCTTTACTTACAAAAGTGGCTCTCGGGTCATCTTATACTTCTCTACAGAGCCAGTTTTCTTTAAAATGAGAAACGCAACATTTCCTCTCAGATATTTTAAAAATTATGGTTATATTCGAACATGCGGTCATCAAAGATGGGATCCATGTGTACATGAATACTAAGTTGTAGATTTTGTTTTTCTCGTTATCAATTTTCTTGGTAATTTCTTGTAGAAACTCAGACAATATGGTCTCTCCTGCCTCCCTCCCCCCCTCCAAATTAACATACATTTTTAATATTCATACACGAATTTGACTTAGCAAACCTTACAAATACAACGGGCACAATTGTTTGTATAAATATATCGACTGTGTGTATGATCTTACAAACATTTAAATCTTACTATATCCGTTCAAATATATAGATTTATGTTTTATGTTATGCATAGATTTATATTTTATGTTATGTATAAATCTGAGTTTTATATTTTATATATATATATATATATATATATATATATATAGTATTATGTTCTTTTTTGTTACCCATAGATATAAGTTTGATTTTGGAAGATGACAAGTTTTATCTCCTTCAGAATGTAAGAAACATATATTAAATGTATGAAAGAAAGTGTAAAGGACGGCAAATCAGAAAATAACTGCAAATCATGGGATGTAGCCATGGAAAAAGTAATGAAAAGACTTTCTGACTCGCCCTCTAGTCAAAATATTAACATACTAGTGTAGTCAAGATATTTAACATACTTGTATAGTCAAAATATTAACATACTTGTGTGGTCAAGATATTAACATACGTGTGTAGTCAAGATATTAACATACTTGTGTAGTCAAGATATTAACATAAATGTGTAGTCAAGATATTAACATACGTGTGTAGTCAAGATATTAACATACGTGTATAGTCAAGATATTAACATACGTGTGTAGTCAAGATATTAACATACTTGTGTAGTCAAGATATTAACATACGTGTGTAGTCAAGATATTAACATACGTGTGTAGTCAAGATATTAACATACTTGTGTAGTCAAGATATTAACATACTTGTGTAGTCAAGATATTAACATACTAGTGTAGTCAAGATATTAACATACTTGTGTAGTCAAGATATTAACATACTTGTGTAGTCAAGATATTAACATATTAGTGTAGTTAAGATATTAACATACGTGTGTAGTCAAGATATTAACATATTTGTGTAGTCAAGATATTAACATATTAGTGTAGTTAAAATATTAACATACGTGTGTAGTCAAGATATTAACATATTTGTGTAGTCAAGATATTAACATACTTGTGTAGTCAAGATATTAACATATTTGTGTAGTCAAGATATTTACATATTAGTGTAGTTAAAATATTAACATACTTGTGTAGTCAAGATATTAACATATTTGTGTAGTCAAGATATTAACATACTTGTGTAGTCAAGATATTAACATATTTGTGTAGTCAAGATATTAAATACGTGTGTAGTCAAGATATTAACATACTTGTGTAGTCAAGATATTAACATACGTGTGTAGTCAAGATATTAACATACTAATGTAGTCAAGATATTAACATATTAGTGTAGTTAAGATATTAACATACTTGTATAGTCAAGATATTAACTTACTTGTGTAGTCAAGATATTAACATACTAGTGTAGTCAAGATATTAGCATATTAGTGTAGTCAAGATATTAACATACTTGTATAGTCAAGATATTAACTTATTATGTAGTCAATTATTAACTTACTTGTGCTGTTGAGACGTCCTCATTTAAGACAGTGGTTGCGATAGTGCCCCTCCACGGTACTGGCACTATAAACCACAGAACAACCGAGCCTGCTATAGCCCCGGCACACTGGGCTATGGTGTACGCTATTGTCTGTGGTATACGCGCAAGTGCTCTTTATTAGTTTGAATTATTATTTCACAACTACGTATAGGATTATGAATAAAAAGCATGTATGGCAAGACAGTGCAGAATATGTTGTATGTACACAGGTTTCTTGTTGATTTACATATGCATTTGTGATATTCAAAACTGCATGTACGATGCATGGCACAAAGTATAAAAGCAAAAAAGTAGACTGAAGGACAGACGGACAGAGAGACAGATAGACAGACAGGCAGACAGATGGATAATTAATTTAACACATTAATTAAAGAAATTATGTTTGGAAACAATTATGTACCCGTAATTTTGGATGGATATAGAGGGCTCACCTGGGCAAGAGCAGAAAAAAAGGCAAAGGACAGGCATTTGTGGAAAACTCTTGCGGAAGCCCCATGTGCCCTGGGCACTTAAGGTTCAGAGAGAGAGAGAGAGAGAGAGAGAATTTTGGATGGATGGATGGATGAAACGATAATGTACCACGTTTAATGTAGTTCAGTTTTAAATAAATATGTACTGTATAAAATACAATAGTATTTTATACTTGCTGTTACGAACTATTATGCTTGAAATATTTACCCTGGCTGTTACGAACTATTATGTTTGAAATATTTACTCTGCCCGTTACAAACTATTATGTCTGAAATATTTATTCTGGCCGTTATAAACTATTATGCTTAAAATATTTACCCTGGCTGTAACGAACTATTATATTTAAAATATTTACCCTAGCTGTAACGAACTATTATATTTAAAATATTTACCCTGGCTGTAACGAACTATTATGTTTGAAATATTTACCATGGCTGTAACGAACTATTATATTTAAAATATTTACCCTGGCTGTAACGAACTATTATATTTAAAATATTAACATACTTGTATAGTCAAGATATTAACTTACTTGTGTAGTCAAGATATTAACATACTAGTGTAGTCAAGATATTAGCATATTAGTGTAGTCAAGATATTAACATACTTGTATAGTCAAGATATTAACTTATTATGTAGTCAATTATTAACTTACTTGTGCTGTTGAGACGTCCTCATTTAAGACAGTGGTTGCGATAGTGCCCCTCCACGGTACTGGCACTATAAACCACAGAACAACCGAGCCTGCTATAGCCCCGGCACACTGGGCTATGGTGTACGCTATTGTCTGTGGTATACGCGCAAGTGCTCTTTATTACTTTGAATTATTATTTCACAACTACGTATAGGATTATGAATAAAAAGCGTGTGTGGCAAGACAGTGCAGAATATGTTGTATGTACACAGGTTTCTTGTTGATTTACATATGCATTTGTGATATTCAAAACTGCATGTACGATGCATGGCACAAAGTATAAAAGCAAAAAAGTAGACTGAAGGACAGACGGACAGAGAGACAGATAGACAGACAGGCAGACAGATGGATAATTAATTTAACACATTAATTAAAGAAATTATGTTTGGAAACAATTATGTACCCGTAATTTTGGATGGATATAGAGGGCTCACCTGGGCAAGAGCAGAAAAAAAGGCAAAGGACAGGCATTTGTGGAAAACCCTTGCGGAAGCCCCATGTGCCCTGGGCACTTAAGGTTCAGAGAGAGAGAGAGAGAGAGAGAGAGAATTTTGGATGGATGGATGGATGAAACGATAATGTACCACGTTTAATGTAGTTCAGTTTTAAATAAATATGTACTGTATAAAATACAATAGTATTTTATACTTGCTGTTACGAACTATTATGCTTGAAATATTTACCCTGGCTGTTACGAACTATTATGTTTGAAATATTTACTCTGCCCGTTACAAACTATTATGTCTGAAATATTTATTCTGGCCGTTATAAACTATTATGCTTAAAATATTTACCCTGGCTGTAACGAACTATTATATTTAAAATATTTACCCTAGCTGTAACGAACTATTATATTTAAAATATTTACCCTGGCTGTAACGAACTATTATGTTTGAAATATTTACCCTGGCTGTAACGAACTATTATATTTAAAATATTTACCCTGGCTGTAACGAACTATTATATTTAAAATATTTACCCTGGCTGTAACGAACTATTATGCTTGAAATATTTACCCTGGCTGTAACGAACTAATATATTTAAAATATTTACCCTGGCTGTAACGAACTATTATGCTTGAAATATTTACCCTGGCTGTAACGAACTATTATATTTAAAATATTTACCCTGGCTGTAACGAACTATTATGCTTGAAATATTTACCCTGGCTGTAACGAACTATTATATTTAAAATATTTACCCTGGCTGTAACGAACTATTATATTTAAAATATTTACCCTGGCTGTAACGAACTAATATATTTAAAATATTTACCCTGGCTGTAACGAACTATTATGCTTGAAATATTTACCCTGGCTGTAATGAACTATTATGCTTGAAATATTTACCCTGGCTGTAACGAACTATTATACTTGAAATATTTACCTTCGTTGTTACAAACTATTATGCTTAAAATATTTACCTCCGTTGTTACAAACTATTATGCTTAAAATATTTACCCTGGCTGTTACAAACTATTTTGCTTGAAATATTAACCCTGGCTGTTACAAACTATTAAGCTTAAAATATTTACCTTAGCTGTTACAAATTATTATGCTTGAAATATTTACCTTACCTGTTACAAATTATTATGCTTGAAATATTTACTTTAGCTGTTACAAATTATTATGCTTGAAATATTTACCTTAGCTGTTACAAATTATTATGCTTGAAATATTAACCCCTGTTCTTACAAACTGTTATGCTTAAAATATGTACTATGGCGGTTACGAACTATTATGCTTGAAATATTTACCTGGATGTTACAAATTATTATGCTTAAAATATTTACTATGACTGTTACAAATTATTATGCTTAAAATCTTTACTCTAGCTGTTACAAACTATTATGCTTGAAATATTTACCTGGCTGTTACAAACTATTATTCTTCAAATATTTACATTACGGTTACAAACTATTAAGCTTGAAATATTTACCCTCGCTATGGTTCCTTGACCAGTAACAAGGAAGCCAAGCGTGACCACGGGATTAATATGAGCACCACTGAGATGGTTGAAAGTCCACACGATGTACGCTACCGTCATGGCAAAGGTCAAGGCTGTTGTCAAGGTACTAAGGGGTTTCCCAGCATCCATGGTAAGACAAGACCCGCAACCGGCAACGATCAAAATGGCGGTAGCCAGAAACTCTGACAGAACAGCCTTGATAAACTTCCGCGTCCGCACTTCTTGAAATCCTAGAACCACCCACATTTTCCAGGATTTTGTCTGTCACACCTGCAGTTTTGTAATTCTTGATAAACTTGATGAAGTCCTAATAACCTTCTAGGGCTTTTCGTGGACCTTTTGATGTTTGAGTTTTTCCTCCGGTATTTTACACAGTAGCCACAGCCAATGAAAGAATTGTATTTGACTAAACAAAGGTTGACTTGTCGGTAACGCTGATGTTTCTTTATGTAAGTTCTGAAATATAAGATAAAAAGTGAAAGGCAATTAGTATTCTAAACAAATACAGTAGAACCTCGATTATTCGTAAGTCAGTCATCGAAACCGTCGATTATCCGAATCATTGCTGCAAATAAATACATAAATATGCAATTTTTAATCCAAAAAATATATTTTATAGCCTTCAGTTCAAAATAGTTGTAAACAGTTATACAAGTTCGTGCATGTTTAATTTTCCGAATTATGTAATTACCGAACAATCTTGATCCCAAATTAGTTCGGATAATCGACGTGCTGCTAAAGTTACTACGTAAAAGTTGTTAATTCAGTGTGTCTTCTTCTGTACTTTCTATTATTTACTTGACTACAGAAGCGTGTTTATGCTCAGAGATAACACCAACAAAATAGTTAGACTTAAAACTGATGTATTGTACCCGAATTCTAACCGTTATTGGCTGACTCAAGTTCTACAAGTTTGCTTTGTATCTGTGAGTTTTTTTTGTTGTGTGTGACAAAATCTTGTTCCGCGTTAGATGACACGGACAAAATTGTGCAAGAGAAAGAAACAAAGAGATATAATTCTATTCAAGTTAATTAACAAACGCCTTGAAGCGTGACTAAAAGTGAGATAAGCAGCAAACAGTGAAAGTCATTTTAAAACACGGCGGGAGATAGGGACAGGGGTACTGATGACGCCGCAGTCAAGTGGCTGTTGTCCCAAGTTGACTGCTTGTTTCAGGGTCATAACTAACAAAAACCCTACTCAACTTCCCAGCGATTCTCACTGGTTCCAGACTTTACTTGAGTAAGGATCGAACGGGAAGGTGACCAGGTTAAAAAAAATAGCAGTGTCGAAGAGTGATATGACGGGCTGAAAGGAGCAGATATAGAAGCTTAGTTGCAAACGCCGAGACACAACGCAGCCATCGCCCTTTACTGTGCTGAAAGAAGAAGAAGGAGGAAGAGGAGGAGGAGGAGAAGAAGAAGAAGAAGAAGAAGAAGAAGGACTTTTTAGCACTGAAAATATTACTGGCTTTTCAGCTGAAGGAAGAGAAGAAGAGAATGCTACAGAAGAGAGAGAGAGAGAGAGAAAGAAGGAGAAACAGAATGAGAAAGAGACAGAGAGTGTGAAGGAGAGGGAGAAAGAGAGGGTGAGAGAGAAAGAGAGGGAAAGAAAAAGAGAATGTGTGCAAGAGAAAGGAAGAAAAAGAGGAAGAGAGAGAGAGAGAAATACCGTTTAAACTAATACATTCAAATTTTGATGAATAAACAATTTAATTATCTTGCCACAGAAATCATTAACGTTTTATGAATAAACAATTTAATTATCTTGTCACAGAAATAATTAAATTTTGATGAATAAACAATTTAATTATCTTGTCACAGAAATCATTAAAGTTTTATGAATAAACAATTTAATTATCCTGCCACAGAAATCATTAACGTTTTATGAATAAACAATTTAATTATCCTGCCACAGAAATCATTAAAGTTTGATGAATAAACACTTTAATTATCCTGCCACAGAAATAATTTAAATTTTGATAAATTAACACTTTAATTGTCCTGGCACAGAAATCATTAAAATTTTGGTGAAAAAACACTTTAATTATCCTGCCACAGAAATCATTAAAGTTTGATGAATAAACAATTTAATTATCCTGCCATAGATATCATTTAAATTTTTCATGAATAAACACTTTAATAATCTTGCCACAGAAATCATTAAAATTTTGGCGAATAAACACTTTAATTATCTTGTCACAGAAATCATTAAAATTTTGGTGAATAAACACTTTAATTATCTTGTCACAGAAATCATTAACAAATTTTGGTGAATAAACACTTTAATTATCTTGTCACAGAAATCATTAAAATTTTGGTGAATAAACACTTTAATTATCTTGTCACAGAAATCATTAACAAATTTGGTGAATAAACACTTTAATTATCTTGTCACAGAAATCATTAACAAATTTTGGTGAATAAACACTTTAATTATCTTGTCACAGAAATCATTAACAAATTTTGGTGAAAAAACACTTTAATTATCCTGCCACAGAAATCATTAAAGTTTGATGAATAAACAATTTAATTATCCTGCCATAGATATCATTTAAATTTTTCATGAATAAACACTTTAATAATCTTGCCACAGAAATCATTAAAATTTTGGCGAATAAACACTTTAATTATCTTGTCACAGAAATCATTAAATTTTGGTGAATAAACACTTTATTATCTTGTCACAGAAATCATTAAAATTTTGGTGAATAAACACTTTAATATCTTGTCACAGAAATCATTAAAATTTTGGCGAATAAACACTTTAATTATCTTGTCACAGAAATCATTAAAATTTTGGTGAATAAACACTTTAATTATCTTGTCACAGAAATCATTAACAAATTTTGGTGAATAAACACTTTAATTATCTTGTCACAGAAATCATTAAAATTTTGGTGAATAAACACTTTAATTATCTTGTCACAGAAATCATTAACAAATTTGGTGAATAAACACTTTAATTATCTTGTCACAGAAATCATTAACAAATTTTGGTGAATAAACACTTTAATTATCTTGTCACAGAAATCATTAACAAATTTTGGTGAATAAACACTTTAATTATCTTGTCACAGAAATCATTAACAAATTTTGGTGAATAAACACTTTAATTATCTTGTCACAGAAATCATTAACAAATTTTGGTGAATAAACACTTTAATTATCTTGTCACAGAAATCATTAACAAATTTTGGTGAATAAACACTTTAATTATCTTGTCACAGAAATCATTAACAAATTTTGGTGAATAAACACTTTAATTATCTTGTCACAGAAATCATTAACAAATTTTGGTGAATAAACACTTTAATTATCTTGTCACAGAAATCATTAACAAATTTTGGTGAATAAACACTTTAATTATCTTGTCACAGAAATCATTAACAAATTTTGGTGAATAAACACTTTAATTATCTTGTCACAGAAATCATTAACAGATTTGGTGAATAAACACTTTAATTATTCTACTACAGAAATCAGTTAAAGTTTGAAGTTCTGTTGAATAAACAACAGCGTGAACATGACTCTATAGAAAAATAAAAGATCTAGTGAGTACAAAACCACGTGCATGGGAGGCCAAAGATGAAAAAATCTGTATCCAGTATATTGAAAGAGGCTGGTTTTCTCTTTTACCAAATAGAAAAAAAAATGTCAAATAAATCAGTGTTTCTTATAGTTAAATTTACAAGAAAAAAATAGTGAAAATTCACTGGGCATGTCATGAGAAGACAAGTTACAGAACTTAGTAGTTACTGGAAAATTCAAGGGGAAAAGGAAGAGAAGTCAAGAGAAAAATATCTTAATGGGCTGAGCAAGTGGAAGGGAGGAAAAAAAAAACAGAAAAGCCTTTTGAACCGATCGGAAGCAAAAAGGATCGCGCAAGATGGAGAAGTACGATGGCCAGTGATATCCGGTTCGGCACGCAAAGTATGTATGCAAATAAAAACAAAAGCTGAATAAAGTACCGCCCAAAACTAATTTAACGCTATGCCTCTATTCCTGGTACAACATAAATTATAAATACTTCATAATGGACTTCATAATGGCTATGTATTACACATTTTTATTTTACACAAATTGTGCAGCGATACTTCTACGAAACGACTTACCGTTGATAACTCTGTTGAAGGTGACAATTACGCTAACGACGTTTCTGGTAACGATTATATTAATGTTTGAGAAATGGAAGTCCATTGTGTATTTATGTACAGCAATAGAGGCGTGAAGGTGATCATTACTATTGTTATCTTCTTTTTAATACTCCAGGCTTCATAAGTTCTAAAACTTTCTAGCACTGTCGCTTCCGGCGAAGTTTCAAACATGATTTGAATACAAAGTGTAATACGGTGACATTGCTTACACGTCATCTGTCACTTTATGCCTTTTTTTTTTCCAGACTTCATGCCAAGATGTCCTAACAGACTCATTCGTTACAGCTTTCAGACGAACAAGGGCCAAAGTAAAGAAAGCAACACGAACCTGCTGGTTTGCGGTCCGACAAGTAGCCAGTCTGAAAATTAAAGCAAATATGTCTTATCTATCTCTTTATTGACACTGAGGCAAACCGACCAGGTCTTGTTATCGTCCTCGTTATATGTCAAACATTTTTAAGTTTACGTCACTTGTGATCTAAAGCTGAAGGACTCCTGGAACCTGCACAAAAAGGCTTTTATCTTTTTTTTTTCTTTTTCTTAGTTCTTTCTCGTCGTCTGACTCATTATATTGTCCATGTTGTTGTAGAATCATTTGTTTTTCCTGTATGTTCAGTGATGGTGAAGGTTGATGGTGAAGGTTGATGGTGAAGGCTGGCTCTTGTAGTTTTCTTCCTGTTCTGGGCGCACACAGAACATACGACAACAAGCTGCCCTGTCAGATGTTTTTTTCGTTATCTCGGCGAGGACATGAGATCAAGTCAGGATTTTAATCCGTTCACTATTATTATTATATTATTAAACAGTCAAGTTTTTTTATCCGTTCTCTGTTCTTGTTGAAACAATCAAGTTTTTTTAATTTATATAATATTCTTATTGAAACAATCAATTATCTGTTCTACATTCTTAATGAAACAATTAAGTATCTGTTCTATATTCTTATTCAAACAATCAAGTGTCTGTTCTATATTCTTATTGAAACAATCAAGTATCTGTTCTATATTCTTATTGAAACAATCAAGTATCTGTTCTATATTCTTAATGAAACAATCAAGTATCTGTTCTATATTCTTATTGAAACAATCAAGTGTCTGTTTTATATTCTTATCGAAACAATCAAGTATCTGTTCTATATTCTTAATAAAACAATCAAGTATCTGTTTTATATTCTTATTGAAACAATCAAGTATCTGTTCTATATTCTTCATGAAACAATCAAGTATCTGTTTTATATTTTTTTATTGAAACAATCAAGTATTTGTTCTATATTCTTAATAAAACAACCGCTTTCTGACTTCGAGTTCATACATTCTCCAAGAACTAGTTCCTGGACAATACTCATACACCATTGTGTCAGGGTTTCAGAACCGCTGCCCTGTTTCTTTACGTAATCTCTGCATGTGAATTACTCCAGCGCGCTAACCCCATTCCTTCAGCACGTGACAGCAACATTCCATCATGACAGCGCAGTCGGAGACCGCCAAGACATTACCATCACATGCCAAGCACGGATCACTCAGAACAACGGAGTGAAAATACTACGTCAGGATCAAGTTTGCATTCTTAATCTCCTAACAGGATTTGAATCTGTCTCCAAAAGGGCCACGTTCTGCACGAATTTCATAGCGAGCTTGGAGAAAGCGGAGCTGCCTGGTCTGACGGGAGGTTTGGCAAAACTCTGGCTACCAGGAGCCTTCTTACTTTCCTGGAGGTACTCTGTCTCACAAATATGGTTGCCGTTTCTGAAGGTTTGAAAAGGAGCATATATTATGTAAAGAATCAAGCACACACTAAATTAGATAGATTATTTACCATGGGCTGCTACGTAAGAATGTCTTTTTTTATTTCTGTCCTTTTCCTGCAACTTACACGAGTTTTCTATTGGCTAGGTACTGTTCGTACATGATCTTGCATTGTTCTGAGAAGTTGTTCTATATCTGGAGCTCAGCTTTTACTCAGTCCATGTGTAGAAGTTTTCTCTCATTACTGTAAGCTCAGGCCATCATTGCAAACACTGGTTCTGTGTGAATATTGCTACAAGGACATGAAGGAGATGTAATCACTGACCTTCTACAGATTTGTTAAAGGGATCATAGATTTTACAGAAAAGCTTGGCATAACATTCCTCACTGTGGCGTGATATAACATTCTTCACTGTGGCGTGATATAATATTCTTCACTGTGGCATGACATAACATTCCTCACTGTGGTTTTCTGGCATCTCAGGAGATCTGATAATTACATCCACAATCCCATACTCTGCACTTAACTTCTCCAAATCATTATTTATGATTACCTGTGCCAGCGAGTGATTCAAATACACTTTTCCATTTTCTGTCAATCTCCACCTACACAACAGCATGAAAGTCATCTTTTCTGCTTTTAACAATACATCCAAATTCTTTGACGCGGTCTCGGCTAAATATCATTTTTGATGACCGTCGTGGCTGAGAAGCGCCCGGCCAACACAACAGTTTACTCAACTTTACCTGCATAAACCAGAGAAAATAAAGTTGTCTTGGTCAGTTACCACAACCTTGCCAAATCTGGAAAAATAGGAGAAAGTCAACATCTGGCTCGAGACGGCGTCGAATGAAGGAATGTACTCCTCATTATATTACGCATTATACGTCCAATGAATGATGGCTATCGTTTTCTTATGCATTTAATTATGTTCCCTTCTACACCTGCTTTCATCAGACATTCGCTGTTTGCCATTTTAGCTATTGTATTCTTAACATTCTTCAAAGAATCTATATTTGTGTCGTCTTTAGTGATCTTTGCATCGATCTGTTCATTGTCAATGGTTTACTTCTATAACGTAGGATAGGTTCAATGTAGTACTTTAGAATTCATTTTCTAATGTTCAGTGATGGAGATGTATTACATAAGATGTTTCTCATTTAGATGAAGGTTGGCTGGGCTTGGCATATTCTGTTGTTGGTTTCAGAGCTACATTTTCCATTTGATGTTACTGGCTCGTTCGAAAACAAAAATTAAATGTATTTACTTGTCTTAGACTGTACTCATAGCCTTTAGGTGGGTTTTTCTTTCTTGATATAACCAATATTTTTGTGGTTTTTTTTTTTTTTTTTGGGTTATTTAGGTGGAGTTTTTTCTTCTCATTTTCTTTTACTCCAAGATCTAATAATTTCTTTAAGCTCTTCGCATTTTAGGCTGTTATTATTGTATATCATTGACTGTTCACGTTGTGTTCTGTACCTGAAATCCTGTGTTTTTTTTTATTTCTCTCATTATATTTCTCTGTACAATGAGAAGTCGCATCCTTGCCTAACTCCTTGCTTTGTTGGTTGATATTTGCCTGTCATTTTTCTACCCTGATGGCCGCCTATTGAGTTCAGCACATGGTGTATTTATTATTCTCAGATATTCATTTTCTATGTTTATATCTTCCAGGATTTTCATGAGTTCGCCATGTTTTACTTTATCAAATGCTTGATATAGTCAACGAAGCATACAAACAATTTTTTCTGTACTCATAAAGTTCTCTTTCAGAGTTCTTAGTGCATATATGTCATTATATGTTCCTTTTCCTTCTACTAATCCAAATTGCTCATCCCCTATTGTCATCTTTATCCTGTACCTAGTTCCACAAAATAACGGTTTCCTTTATATTACGAGACGTAATGTGGCGTAGAAAGGCAAAAATTAACCCTCTTTGCCAGTAAGGCATTTTGAAGAAATAGTGTTAATATCCACATTTTCTTTTACATGACGGCACACTAGAAGATGACGTAGTCAGTTCCACACAAGGTCGTCTTTTCTTCTCCAGCTTTAGTAGGAGCAAAGGTGTCTTAGGTGTCTTTTGGTCGGATTGCAATCACCGACTTCTCCATGAGACACTGTTACATTACTTAATCTGGCCGGATCCCAACCACCGACTTTGCCAAGAGAGACGAGTACATTACTTAATCTGGCCGGATCCCAACCACCGACTTTGCCAAGAGAGACGAGTACATTACTTAATCTGGCCGGATTCCAACCACCGACTTTGCCAAGAGAGACGAGTACATTACTTAATCTGGCTGGATTCCAACCACCGACTTTGCCAAGAGAGACGAGTACATTACTTAACCTGGCTGGATCCCAACCACCGACTTTGCCAAGAGAGACAAGAACATAACTTGGGCGCTCATGCGATGAAACGTAAATTCCGCAAAATAAAGAAAATCACAACAATCAACTCTAATTGTTCGCCATCATCAAGAATATCATCATTACACTCGGAGTTCAGAAGATCAAAGGGCTCGATCCTATAACATCTTTTATATTATCTGGTAATCAATTCCCCTTCCAGTACACAGACAACGATAATAAATTAAATAACATTTTTAGATCACAAAATGCTCATACCAGGTTAAAATAAATGAGTGGGAAAAAATAGCCAACACAGATTTTAAAAAAAATTCTAACAGGGGTTCTCAACATTCCACGTCCCAGTCTTTTTTCAACCCAAGCTACACCAAATCGTCCCTAGATGTTAAATCATTGTAGTATACAAATGTTTTCGCAACATTACTCTTTCATTTTCTATCAAGGACGCAAAAAAAGAACAAATATATCCATACTCTCTCTCTCTCTCTCTGAACCTTAAGTGCCCAGGGCACATGGGGCTTCCGCAAGGGTTTTCCACAAATGCCTGTCTTTCGCCTTTTTTTCTGCTCTTGCCCAGGTGAGCCCTCTATTGCTCAACATCCTTTCTGTTGTTCTTCTCCATGTCTCTTTTGGTCTACCCTTACTTCTGCTCCCCTGTGGTGTCCATCTTAGTGCTATTTTTGGTAGTGAGTTGTCCAGTGGCTGGCTTTCATCCATAACCTTCATGGGCTCAGTTTCCTGATACGCATTTCTCCTTCCACCATATTAAAGAAGGTTGGCTAGTAAAGAGGATTAAACAGAGAAAACTTAAATATTTTGGACACATTAAACGTCATAATAATCTAGAGAAGACCGTCTTGGAAGGGTACATAACGGGGAAAAAGGAGAGCAAGACCAAGGCGAAGATGACTGCAAGACATCGTTGATAATCTGCAAATGGATGCATCAGTAGCAGGGCATCTTGCTTACAACTTAGAGGCCTCCAAGAGAGTTGTTAGGGAGGCAAAGTTCCGCAAGGGACATGCAAATGATTGACTGAGTTTTCTTTCCTTGGAGAAAAGCTAATTACCAATTACTACACTTTTAAAAAAAAATCCCGCCTTTGCCTTGAAATTTCTCTCAAATGAGAATCACTGATTTACCGAAAAAAAAAATCAAGGACATTCTTGTTATTATAATTTTTTTTAAAATACATGCTTTATCAGAATTTTTTGTACCTGACCGTTTTATTTAAAAAAAAAAAACAACAACATGTGTTGATAATGGACAGAGCACTGATAACTCAACCCTCGGTATTCTGCCGAGGACAAAAAAAAAATGATCTTAGTTTTTTTCAGTGGAAAGTTTAAGTTTAATGGGAAAGATTGCGAGCGACCGTGCGTGGGTAAACAAGAAAAAAGTAAAAAAAAACTGTTCAGAAATGTGATTGTGTACAAAAGGCTGGTAGTGTCTGTGAATGTTCACTGAAGCAGGTAACTGACTTGAAATCAGAGCATTTTCATATCGGCTAGCATGAGAGCAACGATCTACCAAGGACACGCCATGGATGATAATGATGATGATAATGATGATGATAATGAATGGCTTGGCAGAGAATTAGACTTGGGTCACTCTATTCTAGCCTTTCTCTGCATTTTTGTTCCCGCCGAATCCTTTGTGTGTGAGTGTGTGTGTGAGAGCGTGTGTGTGAGTGTGTGTGTGATTTTGTGTATGAGTGTGTGTGAGTGAGTGTGTGTGTGTGTGAGTGAGTGTGTGTGTGAGTGTGAATTCCCACAACGCACCTGCATGAAAATATTTACCACCGCTCCTTCTTTGCTTCATACCCCCCTCCCCATCCCTCTTTCCTCTCAGCTGTGACTGACAGCCCCAACCCACAACCACCACCACCACCGTGACATATACTAATTTAAATAAAGTCTCTGATGTAGGCGTGCAAAAAAAAAAATATATATACATACAACATAAAATGTTAACCAGGTATAGTTTGCGGTCCATGTCAAGAGCAAATGTGTTTCCGTTGTGTAGAACTGGAAATATCTTCCTACCTAGCTGGTCTAGGACAAATCAAAAGGCACGTAGCTAAGCCTAACTTACCTTCCTACCTAGCTGGTCTAGGACAAATCAAAAGGCACGTAGCTAAGCCTAACTTACCTTCCTACCCAGCTGGTCTAGGACAAATCAAAAGGCACGTAGCTAAGCCTAACTTACCTTCCTACCTAGCTGGTCTAGGACAAATCAAAAGGCACGTAGCTAAGCCTAACTTACCTTCCTACCTAGCTGGTCTAGGACAAATCAAAAGGCACGTAGCTAAGCCTAACTTACCTTCCTACCCAGCTGGTCTAGGACAAATCAAAAGGCACGTAGCTAAGCCTAACTTACCTTCCTACCTAGCTGGTCTAGGACAAATCAAAAGGCACGTAGCTAAGCCTAACTTACCTTCCTAGAAAATAACTTCCTTCTTACATATTCATAAATTTTGAAAAGCAAAGACAAGAAATAAGTCTATGTAAATAAGTGGCTTATGCTAAAATGGAATTTTAAACATTTATTTCATATTTAGTGCCTTAGATAGACGTGCTAAACATAATTGAAGTTGTATTTTATTTTTTTTTATAAATGTTGTTTACCTGAAAACTTGCTGACCACGTGGAACAGCACAGGTACCGAACACAAGAGCTGAAACAATGTGAATAAAGGTAGAACACAAGACACAGGTTTATGTAAGACTGAAAAACAAACATACTCTTACTTTTATAAGGGTAACGGTGAAGGTATGAGCTGTGAACCGGCGTCATTGCACACGGTCACATCGTAAGTGCTCTCTGCTGCCTAGTGAACAGTTGACCAGAAACTGCCGACTAGCTCCGCCATCAGCACGGACTCCGTAGCTAGCAGCGTCATTCCTCTTCCTTCCCAGAGCGTTAAACTCTGGTACCCATTTTTTCTTGAGGCTGGGTAAACCCTGGGAGTTATTTTGCGAGCCACGGTTTGACCGCCGTTGTGGTGACCGAAACCGGATCCCTTGGTCGGCGAGCGAGTGACTAATCCAGTCTTAAGGTGTCTGCAGCATAGAAGTCTAGGCTAGAGCTAGGGTTTCTCAAGTATATGTCAGTCGGACCCTAGTGTTCCGAAAGAAGTGCTTATGAGGGATTTTTTTTCTGTCACGATCTCTGACTTATCTCCTGCAGACAACGGGCACTTGGCTGAGAAACCATGCTCTAAAGACTCCACTTGAACTTGACTGGAGTAAGAAGAAGGAAGACTGGGCTCGAAGTGTGACTTGATATTTTTTAGTCATTCAGTTCGACAGCTACCTCGTACTTTCTACTGCGCGGTATAGGTAAGACAGCGCATGCTTCAGTACCTCTATTGCTTTGTGTGCTGCGGGGCATAGGCCAATAGAGACTGCTGAGTTCTGTCTCGTCCACGTATTATGTCATAATCTGTCTACTGCAGGTAGTGATTGCAAGAAAAGGTGGCATATCACGTGACACAGATACAAAGGCGTCAGTAAACTACAAGATTTCTATAAACAGGAAAACAGGAAAAACTGGCGAACTACCTTGCGAGCCCTATGTGACGTTTAACTGCACGGGAAGGATATAAGATATAAGATAAGATTATCACAGGCACCGTGTCAAGTGAGAAAGATAGATGGATGTGTGTAACAACATTCAGAGTATAGGAGGGATGCCCACGTGTTCTACAAGTAGAAGGAACTGGCAACAGAGAAATTCATTAACTTAAAAACGAGTCTAATGGCCACTGATAATATATCGAAGATATATATATATATATATATATATATATATATATATATATATATATATATATATATATATATATATAGTGTCACTTTACTTTCTTAGTTAACAATCCCTTGCACATGATATAGAAAACTGCTGATGTAATAAACAGAAACAAGAATCATTCTGCGAATTTTCTCAGAATTGTGAGACTTGACTTGAGACTTGACCGTTGTGACTTGACCGTTGTGACCTGAGTACTGCTGTGAAGAACTTAAGTGCATATTTGGGGCCCTACATAAATGATATGACACGGAGACCTTAATACATATCACATACAGACAAGAGAGAACACTGACCCTACTGATAACACTAATGATAAATATGTAATCAAAATAGCTGACACTCTAAAACATTTCAGAATACCTGACAACTAGGAAAAAAAAAGGAAAAAGAAAGAGAAGTAGACGGAGAGAAGCAGAGGAATGATCACGTGGTGCAGGAAAAGAGAGATAATTATAAATTTCAAGGATCTCCAATGAATGAACGAAGAAACTTTATTTTGGAAAGGTGAATAATTAGGCTGGCTGGATCGCCTGACATTCTGCCCTTCATCTCTCAGTTTGTCGTTCAAACTCAACTATTCAACTTCAGTTTAGAGCTAACATTACAAACATGAAACATAATTATAAATATGAATTGAAAACTTTTACATATAACTTTTTATACACATTCATTCATTCATTTACATGTCCCATGTGGAACTTTGCCTCCCTAACAGCACTCTTGTAGGCCTCTCGATTGTGAGCAAGATGGTCTGCTGCTGATGCATCCATTTGCAGATCATCAACGATGTCTTGCAGCCATCTTCGCCTTAGTCATCCTCTCTTTCTTTTTCCCATTATGTGTCCTTCCAGGACGGTTTTCTCTAGATTATCATGACGTTTAATGTGTCCAAAATATTTAAGTTTTCTCTCTTTAATCCTCTTTACTAGCCAGCCTTCTTCAATATTAAGTTCTTGTAGTATGGATATATTTGTTCCTTTTTGTGTCCATGATATTTGAAGAACTCTTCTGTAGCATTTACATTCAAAGGTGTTTATGTGTTTCTCAGCTGTTTTGCTAAGTGTCCAGGTCTCACAGGCATATGTTGCGATTGGAAAAATGCATGCCCTTAAAAATGTTATTTTTGTGGTTTAGTCTGTTCCTCTCCACAGATTCTTTAGTTGTTTTACTTTCTGAAGAACGATAGATGTCCTCCTTTTAATTTCCCTCACTGTATCTACATTATTAGTTAGTAGTGATTCAAGATATTCAAAACTCTCCACTTCTTCCAGTTTTTCCTCATTGATACATGTATCAGCTGCCTTGTTTGTTTTGTCAGTCGTCATCAATTTAGTCTTCTTCGCATTAAGATAGAGGTTTTGCTCTTCGCTGTTCTTACGGACTGACATAATTAGTTTTTCCATTCCTTTTTGTGTTGTGAACAGTAATACTGTGTCATCAGCATATCTAATCTCTGGTATTTCATAACCTCCAGTTACACACAAGCTATCACGTGGAACACAACAGGCCAAAGAAAAAGAGGCAGACCGCGTGAAACTCTGAAGAGGACATTGTTAAGAGAGGCCAAATTAACAGGCATAAAATCCTTTGATGAGGTTGAAAGACTCGCCGAAGACAGGAAAAATTGGCGAACTACTTTGCGAGCCCTATGTGATGTTTAACGGCACGAGAAGGATATAAGAAGAAGAATTACACACACATTCATAATATATGCAAAAAACATAGGATGAAGTTATGTCACATTGTCACTAATTAACTACAGCCAAATTGACAAATAAATTATAACCAGCAATTACTTCAGCTACTTTCTAAGTACACACTGACGGCCGTAAGGAGAGTATATCTCCTGTGGGGGCATGTAATCAAAGTCAAGCAATTACTGAAACGTTTGAAATTAAACGAAGGAACACACCAAAATCCGAGATTTATGTGACGTGGAAGAGGCGAACGACAGACCAACACTTCATAAAACAGAGAAATATAATTGCTAACAATCATCGGAATGTCATTCCAGGAATAATTAAAGGTTAAATTGTTTAGATCCATCACTAGAATTCATATTCGTCTTCTGTATTCAGTTTCATAATCTCATCCATGTCTACAAAGAGACGGGTTGCCTCCATGATTGGCAGCAATTCTTCATGTAAATCACAGTTCTCCACCCGGACTTTGTAACTGGGGCCAATTCAACTCTCTTAAGGTACCACAGGAGAAGCTGGATTATAACTAAACAGTCGATCTGAAGAAGAGGCCGCAATAAGGAAGATGGCTGTATTTAACATCCAACAGGGTGTTGTGCTCTGGGGGGGGGGGGGAGAAACTTTTCTCTTATTGCAAAAACATCAAAGACAGACAACTGAAACCACATGTAAAATGTGGATGGAATAGGGGACAGAAGAATAGAGAAACAAAATATACACAAGATTATTACTCACTTTTATAGCGTACAAACCAGCTCACAGGCCTGGCAATCTTTTATCCTGGTGTTTCCTTCAAGAATCTAATCATACACCACATCAAGCTATTTGCAAATGTGAAGTTTTAGTTCGTATAAAGATCACCGAGTCTCCACACACTTGCCTTGCTATCATTAGTTTGCCTTTCTTTATAGAAAGATAGTAGAATATCTAACCTAGATTAGTGGTTCAGAAGATAGACAGAGAGAGAAAAGGCTAAACCACAACAAAAATGTTTTCAATAAACAGAATAAAAATTTTGCACAGATTAGATAGGTACGTCAGCTTCGATATCGATATTACATGTTCAAAAGAATGCCTCGAGACTGTTGGAGATGTGAAAAAAAGATAACGGAACATACACAACAAAATAATAAAAGATAAATGAAGGATACAGTTTCACAGCGAGATAAAGCATACACTGAATGTATTCCTGAACATACACTGAATGCATCCCTGAACATACACTGAATGTGTCCCTGAACATACACTGAATGTGTCCCTGAACATACACTGAATGTATCCCTGAACATACACTGAATGTGTCCCTGAACATACACTGAATGTGTCCCTGAACATACACTGAATGTGTCCCTGAACATACACTGAATGTGTCCCTGAACATACACTGAATGTGTCCCTGAACATACACTGAATGTGTCCCTGAACATACACTGAATGTATCCCTGAACATACACTGAATGTATCCCTGAACATACACTGATTGTATCTCTGAACATACACTGAATGTATCCCTGACAATTCTAGGAATTTAATTACAACAGAACTGTTTTTTTCCCCTCTCTAGATGTACACGTAGATTTAGCTTGAATTAGACAATAGAGGAAGACCACACTAGCAGATCATGTGATCACTGCACACTCCCGAATACGTCAAATGAAAGGGATTCTTAAAAGTATTTATACAATGGCCACCACACAAACCCAGCCCCCTCCACACAAATCTTTAATTGTATGAATAAAGCTCATAAACCTTCTATTTACAGATCTTCTTCTTCTTCTTCTTCTTCTTCCCTCATTCCCCCCTTAAACTTCGAGCTAATATTTTTTACAGGCCAGTGTGGTGAAGATGTTGAGGAACTGCATCATGTCGAACTCGTAACGAGTTACAGCGATATTTTTTTCAGTGCTTCAACGCAAGTAAAAAAAAAAAAACAGGGTGTGCAACACTTCTTTAGCAGACTCCACCGCTATGATTACCATGGCGATCCCTGTTCTGTTAGCCAAGCTAGGCTTGTTACTGGGGGTACGAACAGAGAGGCGGGACAGTACTTTAGCCAGTTATGGTTCGCCAACCCTACGGGTGGATGACTGTCAAATCGGAGAGTCTTCGCCCCAGCTCTACTAAGATAAAGAAGAAGAAAAAGACTGAAAACTAAACTGTATCTCGCTTACAAATACAAATAAGAAGCTCGTCTTAAGCTCTATCCAAAGGAGCAGGGGTCGCCATAGTCCCCATGGTGGTGGAGTCTGTTCAAGAAGCATAGCACACGCCTTGCTTTTTAGCTGCATTCAGGGACTGAAAAAATAGCTGTCATGGTCCGTTTCCATGGCGACACGATAAAGTGCCTCCACACTTTCACAGCATCGGCTGCACAGAAAGCCAGCGAGATAGAAAAGAAAAGACAAAACCAGCAAACACTAAGTAATCTCCGATGTAAGCTATCATTAGGTCAACAAACGATTGCGGGTAGGAATTATTTTAAAATAAACATCGCGTATAGCTTGGCTTTGACTGCAGATAAAAATGCAGATTACGTTAGGAAAAGGGTTAGATTATAAGTATGAATGACAATTCTTTTTTTGTATGAAGGGAACATAAAAAATGATAACTTCACTCATGTGTTACCGAGTCCTCAAATGTCTGAGAGAGTCTCTTAAACTGCTGTCTGTGGCGGCACTTGCCTGCAAAAGGAACACACACTTCTGGTGCTATATCTCTATTTCTTGTTATGTTATTCGTCTAACACTACATAATAATGATTCTCAAAAGGGAGTCACGTGACTGCCTGGGAAGGGATTTCAAGTTTAAGGGGAAGTATCTGACCATGGTAAAGGAATGTAAAAGGTTTACTTTTTTGGTCTTTATTCTCATTCTCTCTGTGTCTCTCTCTCTCTGACTCTCTCTTTCTCTCGCTGTCTGTCTCTCTTTCTCTCTCTGTCTGTCTCTGTCTGTCTGTCTCTTTCTCTCGCTGTCTGTCTCTCTTTCTCTCTCTCTCTCTGTCTGTCTATCTTTCTCTCTTTATGTCTCTCTCTTTCTCTCTCTTGCTCTCTTTGTCTGTCTGTCTGTTTCTCTTTCTCTCTCTGTGTCTCTCTGTCTCTTTCTTTCTCTCTTTGTCTGTCTGTCTCTCTTTCTCTCTGTGTGTCTCTCTCTCTGTCTGTCTGTCTCTCTTTCTCTCTCTGTGTGTCTCTGTCTGTCTCTTTCTTTCTCTCTGTCTCACTGTCTGTCTCTCTTTCTCTCTGTGTGTCTCTCTCTTTCTTTCTCTCTCTCTCTGTGTGTCTCTCTTTCTCTTTCTGTGTCACTCTCTCTGTGTCTGTCTGTATGTATGTCTGTCTGTCTGTCTCTCTTTCTTTTTCTGTGTCTCTCTCTTACTCTCTCTGTGTCTGTCTGTCTGTCTTTCTTTCTCTCTCTGTGTCTCTCTCTTACTCTCTCTTTCTCTGTCTGTCTCTCTTTCTCTGTCTATCTCTCTCTGTCTCTCTTTCTCTCTCTCTTTTTCTCTCTCCCTGTGTCTCTCTGTCTGTTTCTCTTTCTCTCTCTCTGTTTCTGTCTGTCTCTCTTTCTCTGTCTGTCTCTCTTTCTCTGTCTGTCTCTCTGTGTCTCTATTTCTCTCTGTCTCTCTATCTGTTTCTCTTTCTCTCTGTGTCTCTCTCTGTCTCTCTGTCTGTCTCTCTTTTTATCTCTTTGTCTCTCTCTTTGTCTCTCTCTCTCTTTCTGTCTCTATCTTTCTCTCTCTCTCTATGTCTCTGTCTCTCTCTCTTTCGTTTTCTTTTTTTCTCCTGTCTTTTCTGATCGATTTAATACACTTCTCCCCCTCCCCCTCTCTCTCTGTTAAACCTTTCTGCCTTCTAAGTTCCCATATTTTCAATCCCTGATATGTTCTCTTATTTCCCGCCATTATTATCTCCTACGAGTGATAATGCAAACAATTATATCACAGGTTAACACAAGGCCTAACATTCCATGAAAATAACTATGGCAAGAAAAAAAAACACATCCTGAAATACGCGATAACGTAGAAAAATGTGATGTTGCCCTGTATCTTGAAGACTTACTCGGAGACATCTTCTCCAGTAACAACTTAGGGACTCCTGAGAGTTGACAACATAGCATGGCCACTGTTGCAGCACAAGCATTAGTTGAGGTCGTGAAGATGTCAGCAGTTCCTGACCCTTTTCCTGACATTGCACTATTCAACAAGTCAAAAGATTGATAAACCTGATAGTGTGTGGAAAACATGACGCTTTCATGCTCTCCATTTGTTTACCTGAATGATTCAGCTGTGTCTAAATTGTCAGAAATATTCCATCAGTTCTTAGTACAGAAGGTTAATAACAAAATCCTCCTGTTAAGGTCAAAAACATAGGTTATGGCGGGATTTCCGGACACCGACTGAACTTTGAACCGCGCTCAGAGAACACGATGAGCTTTGAGATAGGAAACCACTTATGACAACACTTAGCACGAGTTAGGACAGTGTTTCCCACATTTGGTGAACTCTTGAAGCCAGCGAACATTTTATTTTATCTCGACTAATCTCCCCTTCGCCGCTTCCATTCTTTCGTCACGTGGTATTACATTTTTTCTTACAATCTTCACACATATTCCGTTGTACATAAGCTACACTTTCTCTGCAAACCCCTGTCTGACTCTTCACTGATTCCATAGAGCGGATTAGATCAATGGATCTCAACCAATGAAGGTCCACAGAGACCGTTTTAGTATGTGGAGCAAGTCTAGATTATGTAAAAATAATGGAAGTGTGTGAGAAGGTTAAAAATGTAACACCGGCTGATGAGGAGAATGCATGGAAATAAAGAAGTTGGGGGGGGGGGCTGGGTGCCAAATTATCATTGATTTCAGGGGTCACCAGACCTGAAAAATGTTGGGAACCATTGAATTAGTAAAAGGAAATAATCAATCAATCAATGCCCCTGCCTCCTCCCCCGTAACATAAGCCATAGGCAAAGACTTTCCAGGTATTTCTGTCTTGGACCTTATTCTCCAAGTCACAAGGCGGAGATAACCCACACTAAAAGAGAATGTTGTGGCCCGTGAGTTCCTGTGGTGATGTTCTTTCAATCAAGCTCATAAATGGTGTTCTATAAACAAGAATTTCGATATTTCTCCCAGGTGTTCTCAATCTTTCTACATTCAAGGACCACTCTTTAATCACATATAAATATCGGACCACCATATTATGTGTAATCCTGGAACATCATGGACTCTTATTTGTTTTTACACAAAAAGATCGAAATGAATACCAGTTCAGTAATGCAGTCACGGACCATCTGATAATTCTCAGAGGTCCACTTGTGGTCCGCCAATCGCAATTTGGGAACCTTCGTTCTACTGTTCTAGTCAAATTTGAAATGATTTAATATGCACAGTACACACAAATGAATGGGAAAATTTATACACACACAAAGTGGAGATACAGACACTTAGAGACAGAGAGACAAGCGCAGACAGACACAGAGGTAGACAGAGAGACATGCCCATAGAGAGACACACTCATAGACAAATAGAAAGAAAGATACGCACATCGATAGATATACACTCTAATAGACAAATAGAGAGACACTGTCATAGACAAATAGAACGATAGACAGGCAAATAGTAGACAGAAAGACATGCACATAGAGAGACACGGTCATAGACAAAAGGACAGAGACGCACATAGACAGGTAGAGACACACCCAAATAAAAAGACACATATAGGCAGAAAAATGCGAAGACAGACAGATATATAGATAGAGAAACACGCACAATGATAGACAGACAGATAAACACGCACAATGATAGACAGACAGAAACAGGCAGGTGGACAGACAAAAACACGCACATGGAAGACAGATAGAGAAACAAGCACATGGAAAGACAGACAAAAACGCGCACATGGAAAGACAGACAGGGAAACACGCACATGGAAAGACAGTCATAGAAACACGCCATATAGACAGGCCGACAAATAGACAGGCGCACATACGTAGGCAGACAGTCACGTACACACACAGGCAGACATATGGACAGATAGACAGAGAAAGACAAGCATAGAACTACAGACAGATAGACAGACAAAGAAATATACAAATAGACATTCAGACGAATATATGAACATATAAACAACAAATAGACACAGAGGAAAACAGATAAAAAAATAACAGACAAGCAGACAGCGTTAATGACAGTCTACGTCCATGGCGCACATATCACAAGTAATGAAATGTTTTATTAACTTACAGAAACATGACGCTGGATCTTTTGTATGCAATGTAAATAAGTAGTGGAATATATAACCTAGTATATATATATATATATATATATATATATATATATATATATATATATATATATATGGAGGTGAAGACGTTGTCCGATGAGTAAATCACTGAACCATATCTGATATGCCAGCGTCAGGGTTAGCGAACCATAGATGACCAAGACCCTGTCCCACTTCCCCGTGTTACCCCAAGTAACAGGCCTAGCATGGGTAACGGGGCAGGGATCGCCATAGTCCCCATGGTGGTAGAGTCTGCTAAAGAAGCATTGCACACCCCTTGCTTTTTAGCAGTATCCCGGGACTGAAAAAGTAGCCGTCATAACATACTCTCACGCCGATATGAAGATGTGCCTAAACACCGTCATAGCATCCGCTGCAAAGAACACTAGCTCGGAGTTACAAGTTATATATATATATATATATATATATATATATATATATATATATATATATAATGAAATACATCAAATCAGCATTACTTAGCCAAATCCTGCCGTATTGGCACTTGCTTGAACGTGGTCAGTGTTTCATATTTTTCTTTGACTTGTCTAGCGCACTAGAAGCTGATTGGTCAGTATCACGTCCTGCCGCCTTCCCTTCCATAGATTATGGAATAGCCTGGTACCAGTTTCTAAAGATAGGTGACGATTTAAATCATCAATTTTTGCCATGAGAGACTAGAATATCATCGATGTCATGGCTTTCCATAACTTGAATAATAGCATTCAAAATTCAGAATCCGGCCTCATTGCATTCGAGACAGCCTCATATATGCCCCGCCGCATGCCGCAGAATCCATCTAAGAGTGTGTTTGCTGGTAGTTCCTGTCAAATGTTGGTTGTTTACGATGCGTTTTCTGCACATAGTTTGGATTTCCTGTCAGTACCTTTAATTTGTTTTCCACGGGTATATCCTTTGGTCTACCCTTACTCATGTTTCTCTGTGGCAGATAAAAGGGACGGCGACTGTAGTAAAACTGGTTTAAATAATAAAGGTAAATAGAGGTGTATGGTGTAGTTTTACAAATTGAGGGAGGGAGTGAGTAAAGTGAGAAAAAACGAATAGAATGTATGAGAATGCATCAATGAAAAACATACAACATCCGATATTTCGGCGTGAGCCTTTTTCGAGGATTACATGCACTAACGAGACAAAAACATATAACTAACTAAAGGAAGAACTTATCTTAATATGACCTCCTCCAGAAGTAGGAAACAGAGAAATGAATGTCTACTTGAAGATGCATAGGGACCACGCGGGGCCACACAAAGGATAAGCCGATAGAGTCAATCGTAAAGAAGAGGTGGAGAGAGAGGAGGAAAACATGTGGTTGAAAGGGGGGGGGGAAGGGCAATATAAACATGATAGCCGCTAGAGGAGAAGGTGTCTGGGGGGGGGGGAGGGGAAGTGGAGAGACAATGAATGAAGACCATAAACACCTACACGGAGAAAATGTGAAACTGGTGAATAGGAAAAGACCCTATAAACACCAATATGTTACCAGAGAAGAAAAGAGGGTGGCGGTAGGGAGGGGTAGCTAGGAGAAAGAAAGCAGAATTTTAAAAAAGGGAGGGGTGGAAAACTAAAGAAGTTACGGAAAGCTGAAGACATTGTTAATTCCAGCTGGGTGGAGACACCCAGTCTGGAAAATAAGGCGCTGTTCTAGGACCCTCCAAGATCGTACATCAGCAGAACAAGAGCGGATCGCACTAACAGAAATGTCCTGTTTTCCCCTGTGGTTGCTAAGGCAAAAATGTTTTAACCACAGGTGTCCACGCCCTCTTAGAAATATCATTAAGGTGTTGGCGAAAACGATCTTCTAAGCGTAAACCGGTCTCCCCTATGTACTTCATATCACAACGTTTGCACATAATAGCTTAAATAACATTACGTGAAGTACAGGTGAAACCCTCCTGAACTGATAACGTGGACTTAGGGAAGGAGATCTGGCCGGCCTCGACAACAAATGGACAAGTTTTGCATCTACGGCGTCTGTAGTACAATAAAAAGTGCCATCTGTCTTAAGGCGCCTACGAACTAAAAGGTCCATGAGGTTCTTGTCCCGTCTGTAGGCCACTAGTGGGGGTTCTCCAAAAAGTTCACGTGTACCAGGCTCGGTCTGGAGGAGATGGAGATGGCGAAACAGTATGTTTTTAACTGCCAAGCTACAAGGATGGTGCGTGAGTATCAGTTTAACTCTGTCCGGGCTACAGTGCGGTTTAGGAGTAAGGGCTTGTTGCCGCGATAATGGCTGATGGGTTTCCTCCTCCTCTAGCGGCTATCATGTTTATATTGCCCTTCCCCCCCCTTTCAACCACATGTTTTCCTCCTCTCTCTCCACCTCTTCTTTGCGATTGACTCTATCGGCTTATCCTTTGTGTGGCCCCGCGTGGTCCTTATGCATTTTCTAGTGGACATGCATTTCTCTGTTTCCTACTTCTGGAGGAGGCCATATTAAGATAAGTTCTTCCTTTAGTTAGTTATATGTTTTTGTCTCGTTTGTGCATTTAATCCTTGAAAAAGGCTCACGCCGAAATATCGGATGTTGTATGTTTTTCATTGATACATTCTCATACATTCTATTTGTTTTTTTTTTTTCACTTTACTAACAGTCTCTGTCACTTTGTAAAACTACACCTTACACCTCTATTTACTTTTATTATTTATACCCTGTGGTTTACCCTTACTCATGTTTCCATGAGGTATCAATTTCAGTGTTATTTTTGGTAATGAGTATGTCATCCAGAGTACATGTCCCAACTATCACCAGCGTCTTTCCTCAGTAATCGAAGTCAATGGCTGCACCTGCATTTCTGCCAGCAAGGTGGTCTATTATACACGCTCAATAGTAAATATATATGCATAAGTGTACTGTAACAGTTGACTTATTATCTACGTAAACACCTTAAATAAACTTATAATATAGAAAGGATGGAAGAGAACAGACACACGAAAATGATGTACCCACAAGAGATGGGGGAAACAAGACCAAGGGGTAGACCAAGACAGAGATGGAAAGATAGCATACAAGAGGATATAAAAGAAATTGGTGTCACCGGCTGGGAAGAAAATATTAGAAATAGAGAGGAATGGAGGCCAAATCTATCTGCAGCAATGAGTCTTAATGGCTTGGAAAGCTGAAGAAGAAGAATTATAATTATTTCTTTTATAATGTTTACCCCTAGTATTACAATATTATTAATTCTAAACTCACCAATTCATCATTCAGAAGTTATAGTTCTAGTAGCTGCGTCGTGGGAATTGAATTTCATCTGTTTCTAATATTTGTATAAGTTTCTGACCTCCTATCATAAAGTCTATCTAGCTCTCTTCATGTGTCAAATGAGGTACAACATCCCGATGACACTTCAGATAGAACATGTACTAGATTCCAAACCTAGATTCTTTACATAAACCATTCAAATCACACGCAATTTTTTAAATTGTTAATTACGTAAATTAATAGTATTTTATTCAAGATAATGAAATGTTCATCAATAAGTTCACTTTACACATGAGAATACAAAGTAAGAAGAAGGAATTTATATTTAAATGAAATAAAACAGGGAAATAAATTTGTAAATAAAGGGAAATTATGCGTGATGTCAAAGGTTAGTGCCAATAGCACTGGCAGTTTGATGTCCTGCCCAGATAGTAAAGTTCCCACGCGAACATTTCACACCCCCCACCCCCCGCCAAAGAGTAGATGTATGGGTTTAGAATTATCATATCCAGGCCGTCGAGTTTGTTAATGATGTTATCATCACTAGCATTGCTTACATAACTTCAGCAACATCGCCCAAAACAACAACAGCAACATACTGTCCTTCTGAGGTGCAAAAGTATCTAACAGGTAACAAAGTACTTATTGCGCTAACAGAAGAGAGAACATACATTACTACTACTGCTGCTGCTGCTACTACTACTACTACTATCATAACAATCACTGTTATTACCAGCACTACTACTGTTACTACTAAACCAACACCCTACTGCAAAAGTACTACAGCAACTACTACTTCTGCTACTGTTACTACCGCTACTACACTACTACTATACTATTACTATACTAATACGTCTGCAATTACTACTATTACTACTACTACTACTACTACTACTACTACTACTACTACTACTACTACTGCTACTACTACTACTACTACTACAGAAATTCCTCTAACGCTTTCTCTGATGTAGAACCGTGTGCTCCAAGATGGTATAGAACACACTACTGATCATTCAACGATCACTAATTAGTGGCAGTGTAGGAAGGCTACGCTGCACAATTAATCATCATGTCCATGGGCCGGTGTTGCTTAGCGGGTTGACAAGAAGAATCTATTCTAACCCAAGTCCAAGGTTGTTCGCTGCGTGTATGACTGCAGAGGTATGCAGCCACTACCGTCGGGACACGGCAGTTGTGTGAAGGGCGACACTACATGAAATGTATGAACCTCTTCTCTGATATCTAGGGCCACCGATTACTGTCCCCTCAAGACATTTACCATGTATAATGACTAACAATAACTACACACGGAACTGTCGCCCGTTTTACGGGAATCGTTCTCCGCAGTCGACCTTTGTGACAGTGAAGGGGCGTTCGATCTTTGTGACAGTGACGGAGCGGTCCACCTTTGTGACAGTGACGGTGTGGTCGACATTTGTGACAGTGACGGTGTGGTCGACATTTGTGACAGTGACAGGGCGGTCCACCTTTGTTAAAGTGACGGGGCGGTCGACATTTGTGACAGTGAAGGGCCGTTCTAACTTTGTGAAACTGAAGGGACTTGGAGCCAGAACCATATACAACGAAGAGGGCGGAAGGAGAGCAGGTTTTGAAAAATTGGTTTGAGGACGGTTGTAGCGGCCTTTGACTTGAGGACGCCTATAATCGGGTGTGCTACGACAGACTAATTCATTTCCTCATTGGCTGACTAGCTGGACTTCTGCCATGTTGATATTCTGGTCGGTCCAGTTTACGGTTTGGTTCTAGGATCTAGGAGCCGACAGAAATAGCACCAGGCTTTCAGAAGGATCTCCACTGTCACCAATTTTGTTTAATATCTAAACTGCCAGTGTTGCTAAGTTACCAAGTTTAGGGGGTAGGCAGAAGTGCCACATGTGTCGATACACACTGATCTGCAATCAAGGGCACAATGTGACTGAGATGGTCCGGGACATGCAGACATCCTTAGATCACTTGTCCAGTTTTAATTGGAATGGTTGAGCCTTGAGAAAATTGTTTACTGTGTGAAGGTCTTGCTGCTTCCTATTTGTGATAATTACAGCGTAGTGATCAACCCATGTTTAATTACAACGCAGTAATCAACCCATGTTTAATTACAGCGCAGTAATCAACCCATGTAAGGCGTAGGTGTTATGGTGTTCTATGAGGAACAGAGTCATAAAGGTGAGATGCCAGCAATTCACTGCAGTGAGATGCTGGTCGAGGGAGCCTACGACCTAAAGTACCCGGGGTATAAAGTTTGATCGTTGTCTTACCGTCGGAACATTAACAATACAACGAGTACAGAAAGGACTTTGCGCTGTCAAGGCAGTGGCTATATGGGCTATGCAGCAATGGATACTGGCTAGAGGACAAGGATAACGGATGCTTTAGCTGCGGTGAGTAAAGAGATAATGGACAACACATGGCAAGAAAAGCAACTTCGCTTAGACGTTCCCCTAGGGACAAGCGGCATCAAACACGTGGAAGTGCATGAAACAAAAGGAAATTGAGTTGTTGTGGCACACTTCATTTTTAAAAGTTCGCTTCTCTGTACCTGGCGTTGTCTTTGTACAGCAAATGTTTGAAATCAGGGAGAGACTTTGTGCTCTCCCTCATTGTGTACGACTATCTGAAATACATTGGATGGGCTCCTTTTTTAAAGAAGAAATAATAATAAAAAAGTAGTAGTAGTAGTAGTAGTAGTAGTAGTAGTAGTAGTAGTAGTAGTAGTAGTAGTAGTAGTAGTAGTAGTAGTAGTAGTAGTAGTAGTAGTAATAATAATAAAAAGATTAGCCAGATGTAAACTGAGAGTTCACTGGAGTAAAATATAGTTCAGAATTTAAATGCCAGTATTAGCGCGAGTCCGGGATTAAACAAATGATGCACGAACAGGGATTACAGAGGAGTTATGTCGGAAAATAAATATAATCATACAAAACGGTACTGGCAGTTAATAAATATTGTACGTACATTATTTTATTCAATATTATAGGCTATTTATACAGTGTTTATTCATATTTCTAATACAATTTTGCAATGAAATATACATGTAACATTAAAAACATGCATGTAATAACTTATATTTGTTTATTTCTTGCTGTTGTCAAACATGTGAAGTTTATTATTTATGGCTGCTACTTTGAGCAGGTTTGGCTACCAGTGTCTTAGATCCTTTCTTTTCGGATTTCGAAAAGCTACACTGAAATTTACTTCTTCTTCTTCTTCTTCGCTCACTTCTACCAACAAAAACCGCACTGTGAACCTACTGAATTCACGCCTGTGGTCCTCGTTAGGTCCCGTGGTCCCCTGTGTGGTCCAAAATAGACCACACGAGATCCACGAAAGGACCACAAGAGATTCAGAGTGTCACAGTGCTTTAGCCTGTATTCTTGGTGGGTCTCTGAAGCGGGATTGCGTGACACCGTGGTTTTCATTGCACCAGTTTAGTCTAGGGTTGGACTTTCTCACCGGAAGACCTCGACGTGTTTAGGATATCAGTGCATCCCCGCTGGGTGAGAGGCGGTAGCCCACCCAGGCCAGAGTTGGACTTTCTCAACGGAAAACCTCGACGTGTTTTGAGATACCCATGTATCACCGCCGGGTGAGAGGTGTTTGCCCATCCAGTCCAGGGTTGGACTTTCTCACTGGAAAACCTCAGCGTGATTAGGATACGCAAACATCCCCGCCGGGTGAGAGGTGGTTGCCTATCTAGACTTCCCTGGTCCAGTGTCTCCGACTTCAGCATTTTGTGTTCGTGGCCGCTACCCTTCCTAGTTGTGACCAGGATGGAGCTTTTGTTCAGGAGGACGAATCCTCGCCACTAGTGACTTCTACCCCTGGGTTGAGCCGGTTTAGGCATTATCCCAGTATGGGCGTGTTTGGGACGGGACCGACCTCTAGAGCAGAGGTACTGTGACATTCATAGCCTTCAAGATTCACCCCTGGTATGAGCCGGTTTAGGCAAAATTCACCAGTATGGGTGTTTATCAGGCGTTACCGACCTCTAGAGCGGAGGTGGCATGACATGTCTAGCCATCAAGTTCCACCCCTGGTGTGTGCCGGTTTAGGCATATTTCACCAGTGTAGGTGTATTTCGGACGTGGGCGGCCTCTAGAGCAGAGGTGCCGTGGTATAGCTCTCGTAGCGATACTACTGGACATACCAGTTAAACTTCACTTTCCACCACCTTTTCCCATCGGCTCCACACAGCAACCTTTATTTCTTTTCCGCATTTACTTCCTTAACCGGGAGGAGCTTCACTCCACGCACGGCATTTGAAGAGTCTCGCCAGCAGTGAAACAAGCCGGTTCATGCATTTCACCCGACATGACTGCACTCAGGACGTGGCCAACCTCCAGACCAGAGGTGCCATGATTTGACTGTTTGCTTCGCTTTATCCTTTCTACCACCTTTTCCGCAGTGATGCTGCGCGGCAACCTCATTTGTACCTTTCTTCATTGGCCGGGAAGAGCACAGCTCCACGCACGGCAGCTGAAAAATCTCGCCAACAGCGGCAGATGAGCTACCAAACGTGCCACTCATCTACCCTAAGTAACTGGTTTTCAGGCGCCAGATATTCGCCCTCGCCCCTTCTCCTGTCAGTTTAAACAGTTCTGCCACGGGAAGGCCAGGAGCTGGACTTGACTGCCAGAGGCTGTTTGAGGCGCATTTGCAGTCCTTAGAACCTGAAATTTACTGATAAGTTATATTATGACAGCATGTTTCTAACAACTTTTTTTTATGTTACTTTAAAAAAAATCTTAGGTGTGTGTGTGTGTCTGTGTGTCTGTGTTTTGTGTGAAAGAGAGAGACAAAGTGAGTGAGTGAGTGAGTGAGTGAGTGAGTGAGTGAGTGAATGAGTGAGTGAGTGAGTCAGTCAGTCAGTCAGTCAGTCAGTGAAAAAAAAGAGCGAAAGACTAAGTTGAGTAAGTATAACAGAGGATGAGAGAAGAACATGGAATGTTATCTCACGGTAACGCACGATAGCTAGAAGGCAGACACTGGGGCACAAAATCTTCGTCACAGTAAGACTCTGGCACATTGTGATAATGCGAAGATGCGAATAAGCGAACAATCAAATAATAGACTTCAGAAAAGAAGATACAGTCAAACAAATGAATGTCACTGCAAGTCAACGTTCTTCTTAATCTCTCTGAGGAAGTTTTCGACTCAATGACGTATATAACTTTGTTACAGAATCCTATTTCTTTCTTTTTTGCATTTGAATATTTTAGAGGGCGGTTTTTATTTCTAGAGATTAAATGCTTTTTCTTCTTTGGAGAATATTTTGTTGAAATTCTACTAGAGTTTGGTCTCAAGTTTTTTATCAGCTGAAAATAAATCTTACTATCAAAACTGTTTGGCTTTTTGAAACCGGGTCTTATTGATATGTTGTTAGAAACATCTTCTAAACTTGGACTTGAGTCTGCATAGGTCATGTTATACCTGGAAGAGCTTTGCTCTTGTTGATTCATGAGTTCATTCAGCAAAATTGCCCTACGAGCAGCAATTTCTTCTCTGTATTGTTGAATAAACTGGTTTACATTAAAATTTGTTCCCAATTTCTCAGCTGCTTCCATGTGTTTGGAAATCAGTACGTCTAAAACTGATTGAAATTTGGAATAATTGTTGGCCAATATACGCAGCACTATTTCCTTTCGCTTCATTTGATGAGTACTAAAAGACGCCATATCAGTCTTCCGTGACGGCTTCATGTATAGTTTGCTACATGTAGCCTCCATGTTCTTTTTGAAGGCTGCATCACACGTATCTCTTGTGATGTTGTACTCTACACCCTGAAAAGAGGTTGAAAAATGTTATGGGTTTTACTGAAGTTATATTTTATGGTAATACTAGATAGTGGAGGTGGTTGATGATGGAAGCATAGTATTATGTAGTTGCCTGTTGATAACAATAGAGTATGGTATAGTTCGTTGTTGATTGCCAGTACAGTATGGTATAGTTGATTTATGATAAAGATACAGTATGGTATAGTTGATTTATGATAAAGATACAGTATGGTATAGTTGATTTATGATAAAGATACAGTATGGTATTATTGTCTAATGATGGAGGTGGGGGTGAAGACGCTCGATAAGGTAATCGGCGTCCCATAAGTGATCAAGACCCTGTCCCACTTCTCCGTGGTATCCCCAGTAACAGGCATAGCCTGGCTAACGGGGCCAGGGATCGTCATAACCCCATGGTGGTGGAGACTGCTAAAGAAGCATTGCACACCCCCTGCTTTTTAGCTGTACACCGGGACTGAAAAAGTAGCCGCCATAACCCGCCCCCACGCCGCTACGATGCTGTGCCTCAACATCTCTACAGCATAGGCTGCAAAGATCCACAGCTCGCAGTTACAGGGAGTTCGTACAAGTACAAGTACAAGCAAGTGCTAATGATGACTACACGGCATGATATAATTGTGTTTTGGTGATGATGACTACACGGCATGATATAATTGTGTGTTGGTGATGATAACTACACGGCATGATATAATTGTGTTTTGGTGATGATAACTACACGGCATGATATAATTGTGTGTTGGTGATGACTACACGGCATGATATAACTGTGTATTGGTGATGACTACACGGCATGATATAACTGTGTATTGGTGATGACTACACGGCATGATATAACTATGTGTTGGTGATGACTACACGGCATGATATAACTATGTGTTGGTGATGACTACACGGCATGACATAACTGTGGTGGTGATGTTTCAGTGAGAGAGAACTGGTTAGAAGTTAGAGAAACTGAGAACCGCCGAAGAACAAAAAGGGGAAAAAAATGTAAGGGGAGGATCAAAAGAGAAAAAAAATCTGCTAAATGGCTGACCAAGTGTTGGTGATTTCATTAGGGACATCAAGGACTGTATAGAGCGGGGAAAACTTGTGAACAATTTCTGTGCACACGAATATTATGAAAACTGGACATTGCCGTGAGGCTGAGGGAACTTTTGATTGCTTCATATTGTGATGGAGATTCTTGAAGATGACGGTACAGGTTTCATAGATCTCCTAAATGATGGTCATGTAATGTATCAACATTCGTGTTTAACACATCTAATACAGTTGTTTCTGTCCGTTCATTTGATAGAGTTAAGTTAGTGCTTCCTTTTCATCCCATCGGCCAGATGATTAAGATAACACTCTACCTTTATCTGCCATTGCTACATCTTAACCCTGAGTTTAGCAACACTTTCTCTGATCTCCCTATATTAGCCTACCAACATGTCTGATTTCCCCCCCCCCCCAACATGTCTAATCTGCCCTGCTAGCCTACCAGCATGTATGATCTCCCCATATTAGCCTACCAACATGTATGATCTCCCCATATTAGCCTACCAACAAGTCTGATCTCCCCTTGTTAGACTACTACCAGGTCTAATCTCCTCATGTTAGCCTACCAACATATCTAATCTTCCCCTGTTAGCCTACAAACATGCCTGATCTCCCTCTTTTAGCCTACCAATATGAACCAAATCGAAGGATACCCTTGTTCATAACCAGCGTAAGTGGGATCCTGCCTTTGTCGCAACGGAAAGTGCTGTGTCAGCAGCGCTATAGTCTAGGAAATGAAATCGATTACTTCTTACAAAACTGTCCTCACACTTCATGAAGGATTCACATGCGAGTCCCGCAGTGTGATACGAACTTATGCCACTATGTGTAAAAAGTGTAGGATAACTGCATTGAATAGATCGGTCCCAGATTAGGTGACTGCATACAGAAACATTTTTGTGACATCTTCCAGCATGCCAGTCTCTACTCACTGCAACTACAGCGGCAAGCCTGATTTTCTGTAGAAGCCATTTAATGTCACTCTGGTGACAAAGCCGCCTGGTGTTTGAGAACCGATGCATACAGGAAAAATGGACACTGGAATTACACGGATTAAACTTGAAATTCAGCTTCACTTAAAACTTCCTTCTACCTAAACCATATTCCCTCCCTATTAGGTCCTCATCTACTCTTTACTCACCTGCAGTGATATTCAAGGACCTTCACTGCGTCATAGTACAAGCTCTCTAACACAAAAACATTCATCTGTTTCACCCACTCTTTCTCGGCCTAATAGCTGTTAGATCATTCTCCCTTCTTTCCATACCCCTTCTTTGCTAACAATCACTCAGACTAGTATCACACCTCACAAGTCTTCACTTACACATTCGGAATATTTCGCCAGGCGTACTGTTGGACTCAGCTTCTTGCAAGTCACAACTAAGTGCTCCCATTTTTTCTCTTTTTTCCCCTCACTGTTATTTGTGTATATCATTGATGTAAATTTATATTTTTCCTTCGTTTCCTATTTCTATGTTCTGAATGATTTTGCTTGATTAAGGTGCAGTTCGAAAAGCTACAGCTTTGTGTTCGTTAATTAATAAAGCTGTTCTTACTTTTGTTTAAATAATTTTAACATTATGTTATCACAGCTTTACTGCAGTGGCTGTGTATGTTTGTGTGTGTGTGCGCGCGCACTAATACCCGAAGACTATTTGTGTATCACTAAAACTCACATACTTACACAGCTGTAGCATATATCGTGCCTGTTACACGAGGGAGTGAAAGTTCCTTTGTAGAAAAAGGGAAGATCGAAAGGGACACTGCATCCATCTGCGTCGTACCGGAAACAGATATCTGTGTCTGGCGCCTTCGTTGTAGAAGAGGACGAGAGCACGACGAGGTGCAGGACGATGCTAGAGGTCACAAAGATAACATGACCAGCCATTATATTTCTGAAACTGGAGAGGATTCATTGCAGAAATTACTCGCTCAGGCTTAAAAGAAGAACATTCATTAGTGTATTGCATCCTGGAAAAAAAAGGTGGAATCGAAATTGAAAGAAAGTTAGGTTATAGAAAGCATCCTACAAAACCAAGTTTCGAAAATCGAATAAGACGTCAGGTGTCGAAGTTACTACTTGTTAGTTACGATTTATCGGGAAAGTATGAATACAACTATCTAAGATATGATAAGGTCATAAGGTCTAGCAAACACGACAGGTCAAAGCACAAACTAAACTACAGGCGGTACTTCTGGTAACTATGAGTTGCTATGCCATAGCCTGAACTACAGGGTAGACATAAATGAATATTTTAATTATGATTCGACTGCGATCAGGACCCCAATGTTACTTTTTCCAGTTCCTAGAAAGCCATCCCAGGATCGCTTTCCAATACGACACCTTTCTTACAATATCTTCACATCAGTTTCAGTTGCCAAGAGTTTTCATATCAGCAGGTACCTTATTGTTCCCATGTTTTCGCTCTGATCTCACTTCACAATGAACTCGTGTTTTCTGCAGCCATCATGATATTACAGCGCTGGCGCTGCGTTGGGTGGATGGAGCGGAGAGTGCTGAACGCTTAACCAAAAGGCTTCTTAGACTAACAGTGGTGGGTTCTGGCCCCGGCCATATCCGCAGCTTCCGCTTGCCAGAGTTCTCGTCGTCTGACAGTACTACGTCATTATGTTAGAAAGAAGTTAGTTGACCAGTTAGAAACACAGTGAAACCCTTTCTTCAGTTTTAGCCGATTTTTTTTTCGTTTCTGTAAAGTACTTGTACTCCTTGTTTTTCAACGGGGTTCTGTTCCGACAGCCTTGTTAGTAAAAGGGAAATGAGGGTAAATTGGATTTCGTGGAGGTGAAGATACGTACATTACTTTATTGTCAGTATACAACTGTGCTCTAAATAAACTGGAGTGACATTACAGTGACTTTACAATTTTACATAAAATGAGTATTATTATTCTAAACAAAATATTTGTAAAATATTTCATTAACAAGTCGGAAAAACGAATTATCTTACGGCGGGACGTCAGAAAGCTGGTTTTATATGTAGAAGAGCTGTCACACATTTTAGATGGTATAGAGGAGAAAAGTACGTATCTTTTTAGCATAGTATTATTATTATAGACTATATTACACATTTTATATTTAGATCTTAAACCTATAATACTAGAACAAGCGTGTTTGTTACCCAACATGCGAGTAGTTCCATTAGAAAAGCTTCAGAAAAGAGTCTGCTGATCGTAGTGTCTTGAAGCAAGCTACAGTTCAGTTTGACAAGCACAGATAACCTTGTTTACAGACAAAGGGTAATATACGGGACGTGGCCTAAAAAGGCAGACTTCGTTTTGTAAAAAAAAAAAAAAATATGATACATGGTTGATACTGCCTGTAGGTAGCTCTTTCATTTATTTAGTTCCCAGTATGCAGCGGCGCGTTTGTTATCTGACTAGAACTTTAAATTAATTAGTTTCTTAAACTGGTCTTGTTAAATTTATCTAGAACAACAGCTAAGATACACGTGCCGGAATTATTTACATTTCATTTCAGATATGCGTGAGATAACATCATTTGTAACAAAATATTGCAAATTCACAATTTTTCTTCAGTTAATTTATTAAACGAGGAATGCATTTTAAAAACAGTCTAACGTACTCTCTGTGTGATACAGTCTAAACCAGGGTTTCTCACTCCTTCTCATCGTCGGCACTCCAGAAATACGTGGGCTGAGTAGAAGATTCAAATTTAAAGGTTTCATCAAACAATTACAACTTTTCTTTTTATCTTCCCTCCTCATTTATCTTCTATTTGTAAGACTCTGTTAAAAGGATTCAGTTTAGGTCCTTCCAAATGGGTTTTTTTTTTTTTGCCAGCCAAGAGACTTGATGATATACAGGATGAAAATAAAATCTATCTCAGATTTCAAACATGTATTACACAGAAACTGTGCTTGCTACAGACAGGTGGTTTTTTATTTCTTGTAAACTTTACCTCAGCTCAGAAAACCTTAAAAAAACATTATTCATGCACACCAACTTGTGCTCCATTTGTGTCCCAGAAAACGTTTAAGCGATACTTAATTTCTTGCTATGTGTTCTCCAACCTTATCACATCACGACAAGACTTCCCCAAATATTACTTTTTCTATTGCTTGTAATGTTCTTATCAACTGAGTTAAAACATGTCCCCTAGGCTCTTGCAAAGTCTCGCTTCACCTGTTTGTGTGATGACAAAATCTGCCCGACGTTTTTCTTTGTAGAATTCCAGCACTTTACCTTTCAGATCAGCTGTTCTGCTATCCCTCTTTTTCTTGCTGTGCCAGCAGATTTCTGCACATAGCAGGATATTTGTGTTCATTATCTCACGCAGCAGGATATTTGTGTTCATTATCTCATACAACAGGATATTTGTGTCCATGATCTCACGCAGCAGGATATATGTGTCTATGATCTCACACAGCAGGATATTTTTGTCTATGATCTCACACAGCAGGATATTTTTGTCTATGATCTCACACAGCAGGATATTTGTGTCTATGATCTCACACAGCAGGATATATGTGTTCATGATCTCACACAGCAGGATATATGTGTTCATGATCTCACACAGCAGGATATTTGTGTCCATGATCTCACACAGCAGGATATATGTGTCCATGATTTCACACAACAGAAGATTTGTAACCATGATATCACACATATTTTTAAACATTCTAGAGTGAGTTGGTTTTTGTTTCATAAATGTAACCATTTTTATAGCATTATCCAGAATTTTCTTCACATTGTCTCCAAGAGAAACGGACATCAGTACCTAACTGTGAAGAAAAGAGTGCTTTGAGGGAACTTCAGGATATTCTCTCTTTATAAGGCTGGCAAAACTTCACACGGAACCAACCAGTGATCTGGCAAAACTTCACACGGAACCAACCAGTGATCTGGCAAAACTTCACACGGAACCAACCAGTGATCTGGCAAAACTTCACACGGAACCAACCAGTGATCTGGCAAAACTTCACACGGAACCAACCAGTGCTGTTACACCGCTAGCAGATTTCACCAAGTTTACTTCAAGAGAGATCTTTTGTTTCAAGACATAGCGACAAAATATGAAGTATATCTTGGCATTTGCATGCATTTGTTTCGAGTACCTTCTTGTAAAAGAGAAAAAAAAAACGTGAAATTCACCGCCATTTCCAAATGTTATAAATATAACCGGAAAACGTTTAATCATGAAATCTGTAGACTTATCTTATGGACAGAATTTTTTTTTTTTTAGTCTCTCATAAAAAAATGTTAATCAGTCATGTGACACATCTTCAAAATGTCTACCTATGGCGCTGTTTGACATGGAAAACATTTCTAATTTCTGGCAGCGAACCTTGTCCTATCATTTTACTGATTACTGTGTTACAAACTGCCATTATCAGATTCTAACTAACTGTCAGACTTCATTTCATGGGCAATAAGCTCTGCTACTAAATAACTTTTTTTTTTAGGTGTCTTTCCGTTTATTGTGACCAATCGCTGTTGGCGAGATTCTTCAGCTACCATGTGTGGAGCGGTTCTCCTTCCGGCCAATGAAGAAAAGTGCAAATGGGGTTGCCGCGCAGAATCATTGCGGAAAAGGTGGTAGAAATGATAAAGCGAAGCAAACAGTCAAATCATGGCACCTCTGGTCTGGAGGTCGGCCACGTCCTGAGTGCAGTCATATCGGATGAAAAGCATGAACCGGCTTGTCCCAGAGGTTAAGACACTGCTGGCGAGACTCTTCAAATACCGCGAGTGGAGTGAAGCTCCTCCCGGTCACGGAAGAAAATGCGGAAAAGAAATAAAGGTTGCTGTGCGTTGCCGATGGGAAAAGACGGTGGAAAGGATAATGTGAAATTTAATCGGTATGTCCAGTAGTATCGTTGCGAGAGCTACACATACCACGGCGCCTTTGCTCTAGAGGCCGGCCACGTACGAAATACACCTACACTGGTGAAATTTGCCTAAACCGGCACACACCAGGGGTGGAACTTGATGGCTAGACATATCATGCCACCTCCGCTCTAGAGGTCGGTCACGCCTGATAAACACCCATACTGGTGAATTTTGCCTAAACCGGCTCACACCAGGGGTGAATCTTGAAGGCTATGCATGTCACAGTACCTCTGCTCTAGAGGTCGGTCACGTCCCAAACACTCCCATACTGGGTTAATATGCCTAAACCGGCTCAACCCAGGGGTGGAAGTCACTAGTGGCGAGGATTCGTCCTCCTGGACAAAAGCTCCATCCTGGTCACAACTAGGAAGGGTAGCGGCCACGACCGCAAAATGCTGAAGTCGGAGACACTGGACCAGGGCAGTCTAGATAGGCAACCACCTCTCACCCGGCGGGGATGTTTGCGTATCCTAATCATGCTGATGTTTTCCGGTGAGAAAGTCCAACTCTGGACTGGATGGGCAACCACCTCTCACCCGGTGGTGATACACGGGTATCTCAAAACACGTCGAGGTTTTCCGGTGAGAAGGTCCAACTCTGGCCTGGGTGGGCTACCGCCTCTCACCCAGTGGGGATGCACTGATATCCTAAACACGCCGAGGTCTTCTGGTGAGAAAAACCAACTCTAGACTAAACTGGTGCAACGAAAACCACGGTGTCACGCAATCCGCTTCAGAGACCCACCAAGAATACAGGCTAAAGCCCTGCGATACTCTGAACCTCTTGTGGTCCTCTCGGGGATCTCGTGTGGTCCTTTCGGGGACCACACAGGAGACCACAGGACCTAACGAGGACCACAGGCGTAAATTCAGTAGGATCACAGTGCGGTCTTGGTGGTAGAAGAAGAAGATTGTGACCAACTTTTCAAACAGAAAGCTTTACTCAAGCTTGTTATGATATTACGATAGCTAGTTTTAACATAGTCAGTATTTTTACTTGTCAAATCAGCGTGATTTAAGCGTCATTCCATTTTTCTGGATTCACTTTCACTTGCAATTTATTTGCAGCAACAGTTTGGATTAAAAGTGCAAGTAAAACCCGTTGCAAGCAAATACGGATGACTTTGTATCATTTGTTGCTGTGGTGTAGTAAGATGCAGCAGAAGATTGTAAATCTTCATAATTAATTTATCAGACTGATTAGGACAGGAGCTCTTCCACCTCACCCCTCGTCACAGATGGTAACAACGGACCCTAAGACACGTTCGTAAAGCATTGTAAGGTAAAGGTAAAGATAATACTATCATGCCTTAGAGGCACATAGGGATATGGTGTTAGTGCCCATATTTTCCTCGACCTGTCAGCACATTAGAGGGTGATTTGATTAGTATCACCCCCGGCTGCCTTTCCTTCCTCAACTCTTCTTCTGAAGTCGGGTACCCATTTCTACAGCTGGGTGACTGGGGTGCCTCCGGCCGAATTCGAACCCCCGATCTTCGCCATGAGAGACCAGTGCAATAACCACTTCGCCACTCAAAGCATTGTAGGCTAAGTAAAAATTAGACGTAACTCGAGCAGGTGAGAGTCAAATCTTTCACTTTCTGTCATTCACCGACACCACAAATCTCAACTATTCCGCGATAAAACCCAAATATAGACTTCAACAAAAACCACTAACTGTCATACTGTACTGATAACCTTTAACGTGATAGTTAACTGGACAGTTAACATTCCGCTTAACGTTTTTTTTATGTATTTTTTCCTTCATAGCCTCCTGAAACCTGCCTTAGAAACCTGATCTGCAAGTTTTAGGTTCTGATGTTAACAGTGATGTATAGTGTAGTTTTAACTAGCGGAGAAACGATTGTAGAAGAAACAAGAAATAATAAAGATTTTGCAAACAGAAGCAAGGACAATTAATATTTCGTTCATACACATATAAAAGTTCCACAGAAGACACAAATAAGTATACAGGGTCCGACAATTATGTAATGAGACTGATTTCATTATGGCCAAGACAAAAATGCCATCTGTGAAGCAAAGCATGGTATCCAAAGAGGCAACCTTCATCTATGATCTGGCAAATTCTAATCGCCGTCCGATAAGTAGACAACAAACAAGCCGTCATTTTGTTGACCCAGTTAGAGGTGCATTGTCATGTAATCAGCATGGAGCAAAAAGCTAACATTAAATTCTGTTTAAAACTTGGAAAATGTTCCACTGCGACAACTGAATTGGTGCGACAAGTTTATGGGGATAATTGTTTATCTCGTGCACAGATATTCATGTGGTATTCAAGATTCAAAAGTGGTGCGGAAACGATTACAAATGCAATTAATCTGGATGCCCAATTTCTGTTCGAAATGAGGAGCTCACCGCAAAAGTCAGAGAACGGATACAAGAAGATCATTATTTGACTGTGAAGATGACGGCAGATGAATTTGGTGTTAACCGAGAGAGGAAAGGAGTGTGCAACAATCTATCATGCACTGTGTAAAAAGATATGGCATTCAGGTATTTGGCCAAAAGAATGGAAAAGAACTGTATTCATACCACTGCCAAAAAAGGGTAACCTGAAATTATGCACCAACTACAGAACTGTTGCCCTGATTAGTCATGCCAGTAAAATTCTGTTAAAAATCATAATGGGTAGACTTCGAAAGAAAATAGAAGAAGAAGTCAATATGGTCCAAGCTGGCTTCAGGCAAGGAAGAGGATCAAGAGATCATATATTCAATCTAAGATTAATAATAGAGAAATGCATAGAGTTTAATGTGAATCTATATTTATCCTTTATAGACTACTCAAAGGCATTTGATTGTGTACAACACCAGAAACTTTGGGAAATAATGGAAAAAATGGGATTTCCAACACATTTGATACAATTAACATCACTGCTGTATCTAGACCAACAAGCAGCAGTAAGAATAAATGGTGAAACAACAACTTGGTTTGACATAAAACAAGGGGTCCGTCAGGGGTGCATATTGTCACCCTACTTATTTAACTTGTATACTGAAAATATAATGAGGAATGTTAGAGAAGATGTAGACAAAGAATATTACGATGCCTTAACAGTTGGAGGTTATGAAATACCAGAGATTAGATATGCAGATGACACAGTATTGCTGTCCACAACACAAGAAGGAATGGAAAAACTAATTATGTCAGTCCGCAAGAACAGCGAAGAGCAGAACCTCTATCTTAATGCAAAGAAAACTAAATTGATGACAAATGACAAAACAAACAAGGCAACTGAAATATGTATCAATGAGGAAAAACTGGAAGAAGTGGAGAGTTTTGAATATCTTGGATCACTACTAACTAATAATGGAGATACAATGAGGGAAATTAAAAGGAGGACATCTATTGCTCTTCAGAAAGTAAAACAAATAAAGAATCTGTGGAGAGGAGCAGACAGAACCACAAAAATAAGATTTTTAAGGGCATGCATCTTTCCCATCGCAACATATGCCTGTGAGACCTGGACACTTAACAAAACAGCTGAGAAACACATAAATGCCTTCGAATGTAAATGCTACAGAAGACTTCTCCAAATATCGTGGACACAAAAAAGAACAAATATATCTATACTACAAGAGCTTAATATTGAAGAAGTCTGGCTAGTAAAGAGGATTAAAGAGAGAAAACTTAAATATTTTGGACACATTAAACGTCATTATAATTTAGAGAAGACCGTATTGGAAGGATACATAATGGGAAAAAGAAAAAGAGGAAGACCGAAACGAAGATGGCTGCAAGACATCGTTGACGATCTGGAAATGGATGCAGCAGCAGCAGGCCATCTTGCTCACAACCGAGAGGCCTACAGGAGTGCTGTTTGAGAGGCAAAGTTCCGCAAGGGACATGCAAAGGAATGAATGAATGAACGAGAGACCATTCGTAAAATTTTAGTGGAAGATTTGGACAATAAAAAAGTTGCTTGCCGGTTTGTACCACATGCGTTGTCTGATGACCAAAATCATCAGCGTGTTGAGTACGCAAAAGACATCATCAAAACGTGTCGAAGAAATAAACATTTCTTAAATTTGATTGTTGCAGAGGACGAAAAACGGATTTTCTGCTATAATCCCACAACTAAATGTCAAAGTGCTCAGTGGAAGTCATCATCACCAAAAGGCAAAAGATTTCGTCTTCAAAAGTCGAAAGTGAAGACAATGTTGGTGTGCTTCTACTACACCAAAAGAGTTATTCACAAAGAATTTATTCCACTGGAACAGACTGTCACTGCCAAAGTTTATTTGAGTATTTTGAAACGCCTATTGAAAAGGATTCTCCGAGTCCGACCCGAGTATTCAACAACTGGCAGTTTTTCCTTCGTCATGATAATGCACCGGCTCACCGGGCGGTAGTTGTACAGGATTTTTTAGCCAAAAAACAAGTGTGTGTTCTCAACCATCCACCCTGTTCCCCAGATTTGTCTTCCTGCGATTATTTTCTATTCTCAAAATTAAAGTTACCATTGAAAGGACGCTTCTTTGACGATACTGATGACATCCAAAGGGACGTAACATCGAGTTTAAGGGCCATACCAACAAGAACTGCAGAGGTCGTTTCAGTGTTTGTTAGATCGTGCCACTCGCTGTATCAGTGTACAAGGGCCTTACTTTGAATAAAATACAGGTTATATCTTCAACTGTTGTTTATTTTATTTTTCATGGAATTAGTCTCAGTACTTAATTGTCGGACCTTGTATGTGTAATATGTCGCAAGTCACTTTCGAGAGTAGACGAAGGCACACAACACATATTCGAGCAAACATGGATTTATAGATGGACAAAAGGACAGACAGACAGACAGACAGAGACAGATAGACAGATAAATAGATAGATAGACCAGACAGACAGACGGATAGACAGATATAGATAGATAGATAGATAGATAGATAGATAGATAGATAGATAGATAGATAGATAGATAGATAGATAGATAGATAGATAGATAGATAGATAGATAGATAGATAGATAGAAAGAAAGAAAGAATATTTTAAACCACGTCCTGGTGTCCTCCACTCAATCAAATTATAATCTCTTTTTATGAAACGCTAATTAAGTTATTCTAGAAAAAAAAATAATTTAAAAGCTATTATGGAAGCACTTACTTGAGGAGACGAGAATACTTCACACTGGGGGCCTGAATGCTGCTTAAACGAAGGTCTGCTCGAGGCTTTTTATTCTGCTGATTAACTGGGGCGGAGTCAGACGTCCTCCTGGTAATTATTTCTTTTTTTTTAATGAAGTTATTTATGATCAGTGACTGGACGTAAATCAGGATTTCTAACTATGTTATCCTAAAATAAAATGAAATTCAGTATTTCCCAGAGTTGGGCGTTAAGGAATAGTACATAAATGGGTGGGGGGTGGAGGCGGTAGAGGGGGCGTTGAGGATGTAGCCTGAGAGAAGAGGGAGCGGCAGCCTGAACAAGTCTGGGAAACCCTGATTTAAATGATTATAAATCTCAAACGCTTGACAGATGACTGGACAACACTGCAGCATTTTGTTACCGATGTCCTAGCAGAACGCACAAGACTGGACATCTCTCAGACGGTGACCTGCAGTGAGACTAAACATGCTGTGAGTTACAGTGAGACTAAACAAACTGTGACTTACAATGAGACTAAACAAACTGTGACTTACAATGAGACTAAACAAACTGTGACTTACAATGAGACTAAACAAACTGTGAGTTACAGTGAGACTAAACAAACTGTGACTTACAATGAGACTAAACAAACTGTGACTTACAATGAGACTAAACAAACTGTGAGTTACAGTGAGACTAAACAAACTGTGACTTACAATGAGACTAAACAAGCTGTGAGTTGCAGTGAGACTAAACAAGCTGTGGGTTACAGTGAGACTAAACAAACTGTGACTTACAATGAGACTAAACAAACTGTGACTTACAATTAGACTAAACAAACCGTGACTTACAATGAGACTAAACAAACTGTGACTTACAATGAGACTAAACAAACTGTGACTTGCAATGAGACTAAACAAACCGTGACTTGCAATGAGACTAAACAAACTGTGACTTGCAATGAGACTAAACAAACTGTGACTTGCAATGAGACTAAACAAACCGTGACTTGCAATGAGACTAAACAAACTGTGACTTACAATGAGACTAAACAAACCGTGACTTGCAATGAGACTAAACAAACTGTGACTTACAATGAGACTAAACAAACTGTGACTTACAATGAGACTAAACAAACTATACGGGAAGCACGCCATTCAGTATTAATTACAAGTGAAGCCAGCCTGTGAAAAGACACGAAAGAAAGAGAAAAAGAAATGTTTTCTGTTGGAACAGAGAGAGACTGAACCAAGAAGAGTATTGATATCAGCTAGAGAAAAGATGTGACAACGTGTAGACAGTCCTTTGATTTTTTTTTCCCGGCAAAGGAGTGGAGAGTCATTTTCGTTCAACATGAAACAAATGACAGACGTTTTCTTCAAGAAAACTGCCAATGTTTGAGACGGTGACGGTATGTCCGTCATTAATGGCGTTCATGTCCAAGGGCCCACGTACTTTAGTGTTTCTTTACTCGTCCGGACATTTGTAATAGCAGACGGTGGATGACTGGTGATCCGGACAGTACGAATATTTAAAAATATTCTTCTCAGGAACTTACTTTTATCGCACGATGTGGAAGTTGTAAGCTCATAACCTATCACTGTGTAGTTTCTGTTAGTTGTTCGTCAATAAAATATGCATGTTTAAACTAACGGATTAGTACATTTGTGCTTGAACGAGATAGAATGAGACAGGAGTGCCTAAATAACCAAGATTAAAATCTTGGTAAATGTGGCTTTACATCTAAAGAAAGACCAATCCTTAGCAAAACTGGAACCCTATTAACATCAAGTAAAGACCAAAAGCAAAGATGGGCTGAACACTTCCAAGAAATACTTAATCGACCACACCCAAAAGAATTGTTAAACCTTGAAACCGACTTACCAGTCCCACAACTAAATGTCAACCTAGATGAAATTAAATTGCATGAAATTGAAACAGCAGTGAATTTAATGGCTAAATATGAAATAACACCTGAAATGTTAAAAGCTATCAATAGTGACAACATGAGACAACTACAGAGAATGTTTAATAAGATTTGGATAGAATAAAAGGTCCCTTCTAAATGGAAAAAAGGAATCATTGTTCTTCTTCTTCTTCTTCGTTCACTTCTACCACCAAAAACCGCACTGTGAACCTACTGAATTCATACATGTGGTCCTCGTTAGGTCCGGTGGTCCCCTGTGTGGTCCAAAATAGACCACATGAGTTCCACGAAGGACCACAAGGGGTTCAGAGTATCACAGTGCTTTAGCCTGTATTCTTGGTGGGTCTCGGAAGCGGGATTGCGTGACACCGTGGTTTTCATTGCACCAGTTTGGTCTAGGGTTGGACTTTCTCACCGGAAGACCTCGACGTGTTTGGAATATCAGTGCATCCCCGCTGGGTGAGAGGCGTTAGCCCACCCAGGCCAGAGTTGGACTTTCTCACCGGAAAACCTCGACGTGTTATGAGATACCCGTGTATCACCGCCGGGTGAGAGGTGGTTGCCCATCCAGTCCAGGGTTGGACTTTCTCACCGGAAAACCTCAGCGTGATTAGGATACGCAGACATCCCCGCCGGGTGAGAGGTGGTTGCCTATCTAGACTTCCCTGGTCCAGTGTCTCCGACTTCAGCATTTTGCGGTCGTGGCCCCTACCCTTCTTAGTTGTGACCAGGATGGAGCTTTTGTCCAGGAGGACGAATCCTCGCCACTAGTGACTTCTACCCCTGGGTTGAGCCGGTTTAGGCATTTCCCAGTATGGGCATATTTGGGACGGGACCGACCTCTAGGGCAGAGGTACTGTGACATTCATAGCCTTCAAGATTCACCCCTGGTATGAGCCGGTTTAGGCAAAATTCACCAGTATGGGTGTTTATCAGGCGTTACCGACCTCTAGAGCGGAGGTGGCATGACATGTCTAGCCATCGAGTTCCACCACTGGTGTGTGCCGGTTTAGGCATATTTCACCAGTGTAGGTGTATTTCGGACGTAGGCGGCCTCTAGAGCAGAGGTGCCGTGGTATGGCTCTCGTAGCGATACTACTGGACATACCAGGTTAAACTTCACTTTCCACCACCTTTTCCCATCGGCGCCGCACAGCAACCTTTATTTCCGCATTTACTTCCTTAACCGGGAGGAGCTTCACTCCACGCGCGGCATTTGAAAAGTCAAGCCAGCAGTGACTTAACCTCTGGGACAAACCGGTTCATGCATTTCACACGATATGACTGCACTCAGGACGTGGCCGACCTCCAGACCAGAGGTGCCGTGATTTGACTGTTTGCTTCGCTTTATTCTTTCAACCACCTTTTCCGCAGTGATGCTGCGCGGCAACCTCATTTGCAAATTTCTTCATTGGCCGGGAAGAGCACCGCTCCACACACGGCAGCTGAAGATCTCGCCAACAGCGGCGGAATCATTGTTAAAATACCAACAAAAAAAAAAACAGAAACAAAAAGGCAACGTTAGTGACTGTAACAATTGGAGAGGAGTAACCTTAATATCAGTTGTGTCAAAAATATTTTGCAATGTCGTTTTAAATAGACTCAAATATATAGTGGAAACTGCAATGAGAGAAGAACAAGCAGGATTTCGAAAAGGAAGAAGCTGTCTCGACCAGATCTTTATTCTAGGAATAATACTTGAAGAACATATTGAAAAGCAGAGACCATTAATACTGAACTTCATAGATTTTAAAAATACATTTGATAGCATACACAAAGATTCATTATGGAGAATTTTAAGTCTATATGTAATACCATCTAAAATTCTCGACATCATTAAGGACTTATACAGTGGATATGTTTGTGCAGTCAAGACAGAAGAAGGGATGAGTGAATGGCTCCAGATTGAAACAGGTGTGAAACAAGGATGTATACTGTCTCCTTTACTTTTTGAAATTACAATAGACTTCATAATGAAAAAATGCTGCACAGATAACACAGGTACGGACTGGGTACATGGGACCCAGCTAGAAGATCTTGATTTTGCTGATGACATAACTCTTATCAGTGACAATGTGAATTCCATGCAAGAAAAAAAACAGATAGCCTATCTTCACTGGCTAGCAAAATAGGACTTGAAATAAACAAGGACAAAACAAAAATAATGAAAATTCCCCTTAATCAAAATGGAAAAATACACACAGAAGGGACAGATATTGAAGAAGTCAATCAATTTGCATACCTTGGCAGCTACATAGACTAGGATGGTGACACCAGAAAGAAAGTTAGAATCAGAATTGCAAAAGCAGCATCGATCTTCAAGAATCTTGAGAACATATGGAATTCAACATTTATAAGCACAAAAACCAAGTTAAGACTATTCAATTCAAATGTAATATCCACCCTCATTTATGCATGCGAAAGCTGGAAAACAACTAAAGAACTAGACAAGAAATTAGACTCTTTTGAAAACAAATGCATAAGGAAAATACTCTGCATCAAGTGGAACGAATTCAAGAACAATGCAAAGATAAGACAGATGACTGAACAACAACCAGTCTCATGGGTGATCAGGAAAAGGAGATGGGCTTATGTTGGTCACTTGATGAGAAGAAATGATCAGAGAATTCCAAAACAAGCTATCAAATGGAACACAACAGGGCAAAGAAAAAGAGGCAGACCGCGTGAAACTCTGAAGAGGACATTATTAAGAGAGGCTAAATTAACAGGCATAAAATCCCTTGATGAGGTTGAAAGACTCGCTGCAGACAGGAAAAATTAGCGAACTACTTTGCGAGCCCTATGTGACGTTTAACGGCACGGGAAGGATATAAGATATAAGATAAGAAATGTGGCTGATGTCCATACTTAGAATTCTGTACTTGAAGCTTAGGCTGACCTTACGTATTCACACAAGTCTGCAGGTCTGAAAGGGGGACCGGATTCGCTATATATCACCAGGCTTATGTCGTACATAGCATACAAGTATAGGCGATACATAATCTAAGCGTTCACATGACAACAGTTAAAAGGTAAATTAATGGGCAATAAAATTCCCCACACCCCACCCCTGTCTGACGCATAGGCCATCAATAACAAAATAACATAAAAATAAATATCTTATAAAGTTTGTTTTACATCCTTAAAGAGTCTGGGAAAAAGAGGACGAATGGATTTTTCAATGATGACTAAACTTGTTATGTTATACCAACGCTGTTGGTTGTATAGAGTGATGACTAAATGACTTTTGTTATAGTTAAGGAAATGTTTAGTGTTCATGAAATGCCAGGTTTTAGCCTCGTTTGAAGGAATGGAAAATTCTGGCGTGCATAGTTTATAAGGTTCAAGCAGGCTAAGTTCTAGCAGTCTTGAGTCGAACGATGGACTGAATGGGCGACAGTCCAACGTTGAAAATGAACTTTTGGATGAAAAAATGTTTTTTTTAATTCATGAACGGTGTTTAACGTGTAGAGTAGAGAACCAAATTGTAAGTGTGTAGTGAGAGTGTTGTCTTGTACAACGAGCTGTGGTGTTTAGTGAGTCAATAACTCATGTCAACAGATGTTAAAGATGGTGTAGTTTTGTATGTATTCTATCATCGGCAAAGTTAAGCTATTACAGAGTAATTTCAGTCGTATTATATTTGGCTGTATATGCAATTTTCAGCCTACTGAGGTTAAAGTACATTCAGTACAGATAAACTGAAGAAAATTAAAGTCGAAAGAATATGTACAGTAAGTCAGTCATTTTCGTGTCCCTTGCGGAACCTTGCCTCCCTAACAGCTCTCCTGTATTATTTAAAACAAGATGAGTAAACAACATTTAGTATAGACCTACTACTGTGTGGAATATATATATATACCGAACATCCCTGCGTAGTCACAGAATACGTGCGAGACTCAACTAAGGTGAATGTCTTCTACGTTATTTCGAAGGAGAAGGTGTATGGATCATTTTTCTTTAAAGACCCCAGCATCACTGGGATGGTTTATTTGGACATGGAAAACTGGTTGAATGAAGACGGTAATGTCTACATCTTTCAACAAAACTGCTGTCCGGCTCACTACCACAGAGACGTGCAAGCTCATCTCAATCAAACTTTGCGCATAAAAATGGATAACGCTCAGAGTACGACAAGAAGACGCGTTAACGGGGTGGCCACCCCGGTCACCTGATTTAACCCCTTGCGACTTTTTCTTATGGCGGTTTGTGAAAGACTCCACCTTTGTGCCAGCACTCCCTGCTAATCTCCAGGATCTTGGCAACCGTATCCCGCTGCTGTGGCACTGGTCGACCACGATATACTGACCGGCGTGTGGGATGAAACAGACTATCATTTAGATGTCTGCCGCATAACCAAAGGTGGACACAGTGAGTAGCTGTAAAATATGTTAAAAAACAAAACTTGGTGAGATTATCTGTAATTTAGTCTTTAAAAATTGATATGCGTTACATTGTTTATTTGTTGTAAATTTTTAAAATGTTTCATACACTTATGATTAACCATATATATATATATATATATATATATATATATATATATATATATATATATATATATATCTGAACCTTAAGTGCCCAGGGCACATGGGGCTTCCGCAAGGGTTTTCCACAAATGCCTGTCTTTCGCCTTTTTTTCTGCTCTTGCCCAGGTGAGATAGTGAGTTGTCAGTCATTCGGAGCACATGTCCCAACCATCGCCAGCGTCTTTCCTCAATAATTGTATATATATATATATATATATCGCCGGACTTGGCAAAAGAGTGCGAAAACCACTTATAACAAATGAGCCTGTGACCAACCATACAAAGGATGTACGAGGGGAAGTCACTAAGTAACTCGCAAATTGAAATCTTTTATCAGTGATAGTTATCAAGTAGTATTTAAATATATCTCTAGATAGCATCATCATCCAACTTTATAATAGTTGTATGTAGGGGGCCCTGGGAGTTACGTGCGCATGCGCAAAGCAATAACAAAATGGCTACCCAACTGTTAGTGTGTACCAAAGAAGAACAGAGATGCGTAGTGTGATTTTTATGGACTAAAGGACATTCAGTTGAGGACATTCATAAGGAAATGATAACAGTTTATGCTGAAAAGTGTTTATCACGTAAAGCGGTCTATAACTGGGTACAAGAAATTTTCTCAGGGACGCACCGAAATTGTTGACAACGTCTGACTTGGACGTTCTGTTCAGATTGCAACAGAAGCGACTGTGCAACGTGTGAATGAGATTATCAGAGCTGATAGACGAGTAACATCCACCCTATTGTCCTGACTTAGCTCCAAGTGATTTTCACCTGTCTGGTCCAATGAAAAGCCACCTTGGCGGGAGAAGATTCTCGAGTGACGAAGAGGTGGGAAGTAAAAGAATGGTTCAGAAACGATTTTTACGCCATGGGTAATCATCACTGATTGACACGATGGAACAAATGTATCATTGTTGGTGGCGTTTGCGTTGAGAAATAGGGGAAAGATGTATGTTAAAAAATTTACATTTTTCAAATTACTGTCGCATTTAGTTTTTTTTTTTGCAACAGGCATTTGCGAGTTATTTATTGACTTCCCCTCATATAAGCAGAGTAGGTGGAGATATGTTAAACAAACGCTGCCACATGTAATATGTGTAAATATCATTGTGAATGAAAATCTTATTTCGTTGCTAGTTATAGGTTGTGTTATTATGCACTTGTCGACTCAGGTTCTCACATATATACAGACGAATGTCCTTGCAGGGGCGGAGTACAGACTCCATGCGTGTCCAGCTTTTACAGACCTATGCAACCAGACAGAACTGCAGGGCTCGGACATAGCTGTGGGGCCGCCTTTAGGGCCTGGAGAAGGCTCTGGACTTCATTCTGGTGACCTGACTTCTGATTTAACATGACAAGGAAACTGAACGCCGAAGAACTTAAACTATGTTCTGCGTGCCCGATAGATATTATTGCTATTATCATTATATTCTGTGTATTCAGATTGTTACATATTAAAGATGACTTGAGTTCTGCGTGAATTACTTAGTGGAGTTGCTGTGTTTGCTAAAGAGACAAGACAGTGGTTAGATAGGTACTGGCAAGGGGACAAATCGAAACCTGGTTTGACTGGAACTATGGGATGGGGAAATGGAGTAAAAGATGAGACAAATAAATTATAGGTGGTGTCTAATATAAGAGACAGCCCGAGGAGAAGAAAAAATTATAAGTGGTATCTAATATAAGAGACAGCCCGAGGAGAAGAATAAATTATAAGTGGTGTCCAATATATGAGACAGCCTGAGGAGACGAAAAAATTATAAGTGGTGTCTAATATAAGAGACAGCCTGAGGAGAAGAAGCAGTTATAGGTGGTGTCTAATATAAAGGACAGCCTAAAGGGAAGAATAAATTACCGGATATAAATTATCTTATCTCTTATATCTTATATCCTTCCCGTGCCGTTAGACGTCACATAGGGCTCGCAAAGTAGTTCGCCAATTTTTCCTGTCTTCGGCGAGTCTTTCAACCTCATCAAAGGATTTTATGCCTGTTAACTTGGCCTCTCTTAATAATGTTCTCTTCAGAGTTTCACGCGGTCTGCCCCTTTTTCTTCGGCCTGTTGTGTTCCACTTGATAGCTTGTTTTGGGATTCTCTGCTCATTTCTTCTCATCAAGTGGCCAACATATGTCCATCTCCTTTTCCTGATCACCCGTGAGACTGGTTGTTGTTCAGTCATCTGTCTTATCTCTGCATTGTTCTTGAATAAATTATAGGAAGTGTTTAATATAAGAGACAGCCTAAAGGGAAGAATAAATTACCGGATATAAATTATAGGAGGTGTTTAATATAAGAGACAGCCTAAAGGGAAGAATAAATTATAGGATGTGTCTTTAACAAGAGAGAGCCCCAGGATAAGAATACATTATAGGAGGTGTCTAATATAAGAGACAGCTTCAAGATAAGAGTACATTATAGGAGGTAACTAATATAAGAGACAGTCAGGATAAGAGTAAATTATAGGAGGTAACTAACATAAGAGACAGTCTCAGGATAAGAGTAAATTATAGGAGGTAACTAACATAAGAGACAGTCTCAGGATAAGAGTAAATTATAGGAGGTAACTAATATAAGAGACAGTCTCAGGAGAAGAATAAATTATAGAACGTGTCTAATATAAGAAACAGCCTCAAGAGAAGAAGTATCAAATATTAGGTTTTATTGTACTACAGTACATGAAGATAACACCAAGCTTCGTTAGGCATAGATAATAAAAGGAAGAGAGAGTGTGTGTGTGTGAGAGAGAGAGAGAGATGGAGAGGGGGGGGGGAGAACAAGTATACAATATTAGGTTTTATTTTACTACAGTACATGCAGATAAAAGCAAGACTCGTTAAGCATAGATAATCAAAGGAAGAATGAGTGAGTGAGTGAGTGCAAGCGTGAGTACGTGCGTGAGTGAGTGAGTGAGTGTGTGAATGAGTGAGTGAGTGAGTGAGTGAGTGAGTGAGTGAGTGAGTGAGTGAGTGCAAGCGTGAGTGCTTGCGTGAGTGAGTGAGTGAGTAAGTGAATGAGTGAGTGAGTGAGTGAGTGAGTGAGTGCAAGCGTGAGTGCGTGCGTGAGTGCGTGAGTGAGTAAGTGAATGAGTGAGTGAGTGAGTGAGTGAGTGAGTGAATGAGTGAGTGAGTGAGTGAGTGAGTGAGTGCGTGAGTGAGTGAGTGAGTGAGTGAGTGAATGAATGAGTGCTTGAGAGAGATAGATAGAGCGAGATAGAGAGACATATTAAAATAACAGAATATAATAAATAACTCCAAACCTTAGCATATCCAGTTTGTTGAAGTATAAACGAAGAACTCTCCACTGCTCACGGACCGCCAGTTGCTAGGAAATATTTAAAGCGTTAATACAAGAATAGACCAACTAATCAACCACTCTCCATTTACAAATAAAAAATAAAAATGTAAATTAAGAATAAAATGTAAAACATATACAAGACATCTATACGTTATCTATACTTTATTATGTTTTACACTAGAGATTCGATTCTTCTCACTGTAGTGAAATTCCTTTCATACACCCAGTGTCCATGTCTGTACGTCTTACGTGTACGGGTTGGTCTAGTTAGTGTGTGTGTGTGTGTGAGAGAGAGAGAGAGAGAGAGAGAGAGATTTCATGTGGTAAGTAGTGGCAGCTCAGTATACAACTTCCAGACAAACGGACACTTCAACTGACTAAGACAGCAATTCAGGAACAACCTCTGCATTGAACAAACGGGTCCAATAGTTAAGTCCGACTCCAAGATCCTACGTATATATTACATATTTAATCAATTTCTCGTTACTCGTGCAGACAGATAAAAACTCTCTTACTTCAATGTCTCCATCCTATAGCTTTCACACAGCTTTTTTTTTTTTCCGTACATCCATCCTATAGCTTTCACACAGCTTTTTTTTTTTTCCGTACATCCATCCTATAGCTTTCACACAGTTTTTTTCCATACATCCATCCTATAGCTTTCACACAGCTTTTTTTTTTCCATACATCCATCCTATAGCTTTCACACAGTTTTTTTTTTTTCCGTACATCCATCCTATAGCTTTCACACAGCTTTTTTTTTCCATACATCCATCCTATAGCTTTCACACAGCTTTTTTTTTTCCATACATCCATCCTATAGCTTTCACACAGCTTTTTTTTTTCCGTACATCCATCCTATAGCTTTCACACAGTTTTTTTTTTTCCGTACATCCATCCTATAGCTTTCACACAGCTTTTTTTTTTTTCAGCACGTACATCCTGTAACTTTCACACAGCTTTTTTTCCTCTCCAAAAGTCTCGCAAAAACCCCTCTCGTAATTAAGTTCAGTAATAACTTAGTCATACGACCAAAGCTCATATCGTCACTTGCATAAATGTGTTGTACTAGGGCCCGAACAGCCACATAACATAAATAGTGCTGTAATAGATCAGTCAATTGTAACCTTTGTAATCAAATGTTGGAGTCCTTCAAATGTAGACATATATCAGGAAACTAAGTCAAGGCTGTAATAAAACCGGGAGGTCCAGTTCTTCCAACAGTTTGTTTTTATGTTCTCGAAGAAGTCCTCGCTATCTGCAAGCTAAGAACGGACCACGAGTGAAGATATCTATGGCCGCCGGTGTAGGTATGTGTGATACAGCATTACTTCTCTGTAGAACATTATGAAGATCTATGGTCTAAAGCTTCAGAACTGAGGAATTACAGGCTAGAATGAATTTTAGAATTAACAGCGCCCATTTTAGAATGAATAAAGTCCATTTCATGAACAGCGACGCCAAAGACTTATCTCAGAGTAGGGTAAGAGAGCGAATAAACTCAGTGCTCTTTCATTGACGTGCGTATGAGGAGTGAAGCAGTTAGTGCTCGTACCTCTCATGTCAAAGATGGGTAGTTTGGTTCTGGTGAGAAATGTAACAATATTGTAAGGTGGAACGGTGGAGGTGATCTCTGATTCTAGGCATTCAGTGGTTAGAAGATGAAAGAATGGCTTTTGCTCTTGGAGCACTATCTCATTTGGCCATCTCCTTCACTATTCAATTCCCTCAGCTCGGCAGTGTTGCTTAATCTGCTCTAGTCAACCCAGCAAAACCCTGGGATATGGTTGGTAGGTTCAATCTAGGGCTCGGGAAGGACAGGCGGCGACCAGCAACATGTGATACTTGAAAGGACAGACATCCTCTAATTATAGAAGAAGAAGAAGAAGAAGAAGAAGAAGAAGAAGAGGAAGAAGAAGAAGAAGAAGAAGAAGGAGGAGGAGGAGGAGGAAGATGAGATTTTCCTTCAAAGTATGTAGTCACAAATACATAATATATCACCAGTAACCACATGAAAGTTCCACAGTTTGGCTTGAGAAAGTTCCACGGTTTGGCTTGAGAAAGTTCCACAGTTTGGCTTGAGAAATTTCCACAGTTTGGCTTGAGAAAGTTCCACAGTTTGGCTTGAGAAAGTTCCACAGTTTGGCTTGAGACGCACGATGAACGCAAAATTCTGTCATCAATCTTTAACCCTTGTTAAACCCATCCATGCGTCAGACAGAGACATAATCTCTTCCTTCCAGTGAATCCTGTCAGTCGTTTGCTCTCCTTTTCCCTAGAACAGTGGTTCTTAACTCTTTTGTGGCCTTGGTCCCCTTTTTAGTCTGAGAACAGTTGTGGGCCCCTCATTACACATAAAACAATAAATAAGACTCCGTTGAATACTCAACGCACAATCTATTTTCTAGGCCATGAACCCCTAGAAATCCTTCCATGAGCCCCCGACATGTGCATCAGATTAAGAACCGCTGCTACAGAAGCTCCCCTCTCCCTTTGTAAATCAGTCTATTGGCTATCTCGGTCTTTTATTTATTTCGCTGTGATAAAAACATGACTAATTAATCTCCATAGCCATTGCTTTATCTCAGAGCAGATTCATGTACGCAGTACAGTTTACAAGAAAGACACGTTAATATATGCAGTATAGTTTACTAGAAATACATTCTATTATCTAAATGTACAAGTGCTTGAAGATAAAACTATAACACAGCTCGACTTGATCCTTACACGCAACATTCTTTACTTGTAATCTAGGCAAGAAATTGTGTACGCCTGAACTCAGCGAACGTAAGGCATTCACATCAACATAAAAATATGATTGTGTTTGTTTCGGATGAAGATGAATTGAAGGCCTCATTCTTTTATCGGATGATGATAATGATGATAATTTTGATGATGATTTCCCTCATATCCCGGATTGAGAAGACTGTTCATAGTCTGCAATACTCTATTTCTCATTTAGCTCCACTAATCTACGAATCATACAGATCTTTACCTCGTTCAACTTGATCAGTGTTTCTTTACCTTTTCAATAGGCGATACATAATCTATGTGTTCACATGACAACAGTTAAAAGGTAAATTAATGGGCAATAAAATCCCCCCACCCCACCCCACCCCTGTCTGAGGCATGGCCATCAACAATAAAATAACATAAAAATAAATATCTTATAAAGTTTGTTTAACATCATTAAAGAGTGTGGGAAAAAGAGGATGAATGGATTTTACACCAAGGCAGGCTTCTGCTTTTAAAATATGAATGGATTTAAATATGATTCCCTTTCTAACATGAGCACAACTGTGGATCTCTTTCTGTTTTGAACACAGTTGTGGATCTACTTTCTGGCTTGAACACATTTGTGGATCTACTTTCTGGCTTGAACACATTTGTGGATCTACTTTCTGGCTTGAACACAGTTGTGGATCTACTTCCCGGCTTGAACACAGTTGTGGATCTACTTCCCGGCTTGAACACAGTTGTGGATCTACTTCCCGGTTTGAACACAGTTGTGGATATACTTTCCGGTTTGAACACAGTTGTGGACCTACTTTCCGGTTTGAACACAGTTATGGACCTACTTCCCAGTTTGAAAACACCTGATGACCTGTTTCTGGTCTGTGAACAGTCTTGATCCCCATTTCCAGCCTGAGGACAGTTGTGGACCAATGTTCCCTCTAATCAGCGCGGCTGGCGCGCGCGCACACACACACACACACACACAAAAAGGGAAAAAAATTGGTACTCTTATTTTCCACTTTCTTTATGTTACTCTGTGCTATGACACTTTTATTTTCCACTTTTCTTATGTTACTCTATACTACAGTAAATATATATTTTTCACACAAATAAAAAATGTTACTCTGTACTATAGTAATTTTATTTTCTACTTTCCTTATGGTACTCTGTGCTATGGTAAAGTTTAAGAGAACTGTGATAGCCGTGTACGAATTTTTTTTAAATTTTTTTTTAGGATTTCTTTAGATTTTAGCATTTGTTTTCAACGAGAAATTTTAATTTTACATTGTAGATTGTTGTTGGGACACATATTTGCAAATCAGTTTTTTTTTTTTAAAAAGAATATATTTGTGCACGAGTTGGCAATATTGTGCAAGAAGAGCAAAAAAAAAAAAGGGGGGGGGGAGGGTGTGGGCTGCTGTGGATCCGTCACTTAAAAAAAAAAAAGCAATAAATATAACTAAAATAAGGCTATTTTTTTGTAACTGAGCACATCCATCTGCTGATCTGTGAACCCCCCTAAAATCTTTTTTTTTTTTTTGTTTTTTACTCCCGGTGAAGAATAACATTGTTTCTACTTTATTTCGACTTTGTTGAGCAATTTTTCCAGAGTGGTTCGGATGAGTGACTATATAAAAGAAAGTTACGGTACCCGTTTTTAGTAAGAGCAACGGCCATCACAAACAGGGCATATGATATGTCTGGAATGAGAACAATATGCCTGCAAATTATAATTTGGGATGAATGTATCCTATCACGTGATTAAGCACTGAGTGTCCAAATATGGCAGGCATAACCCACAGAAATTCCCGTTAACACATAAATAGTATGTGGTAGGCGAGACTGAAAAGTTGAAGGGGCTAATCAAAGAAACGAACAGGGGTCATAACTTTAGATACGCATGAGAAAGTATCGACCATCAAATGTGCACCATTGTCAAGTCTTGTGAGAAATAAGAGAAGGCAAAGAATACCAAGACAAGATAGATAGATAGATAGATTGGTAGGTAGGTAGGTAGGTAGGTAGGTAGGTAGGTAGGTAGGGAAGAAGGATGGGGAGGGGAGGGGGGGAAGGAGGTTAGGTAGGTAGGTATGAAGGTAGTAGGAAGGAAGAAAGGGAGAGAGGTAGGTAGAAGGACGATGACCGGATTTATCAGAAAGGTAGTTTCCCAGCAGCTGCGTAGAGGAGGTGTAGCCAAGTGCACGTTCTGTGGTCGGCAGTTAGCACAGCTCTGAGAATCATGTCCTACATGAAGGGTCACATGACTGACACGATTATGTGGACAACGTTGGCGAAATGACTTTCAGAAAATCCCTGATAATTGTATGGGAAAGGTCTACCAGCATATTAGGATTGGTGTATTTCTTTTCTAAATTGCTTCTTTTAATAGTTGTCATCATCATCATCATCAGTTGCCGTGCCGACTGGCGTTGGCTATTATGCTTCTCTAGCGTACCCGATCCTTCATGCAGGCCATCAGTTCAGCTGGTGATCTCCTCTCACACCATTTCGTCAGACTGTCCGGTATCATTTCTCTTGGTCTTCCTCTTGATCTTCTTCCTTCTATTTTTCCTGTTGTTATAATATTTTCAATGCCCCCTCTTCTCATTGCATGTCCTATGAAAGTACATTGTCTCTCTCTTATCTTTTTGACAAGGTTTTTTGTCTCTCCAGCTCTTCTCATACATTCTTCATTAGTTATTTTTGCTGTCCAGGGGATTCGCAACATTCTTCTAATAAACCACATTTCTGCTGCTTCCAATGATTTTTGTGCAGACCTGCCTATTGTCCATGATTCACTTCCATATAACAAGATAGGTTCAATATAGCATTTTAGGACTCGTTTTCTAACATTCATTGATAAGGATGTGTTGGGTAATATGTTTCTCATTTCACAGTTGTCATATTTTAAGAAAAAAAAAAGAAATGTGTATGTCGTGTTTTTTAAAATCTTGTTAGTTATTTCTGTCATAGTTTTCATTCTGAGAGCGATGCTTTCCATATTTTTTTCAGTGGTAGTTTTCATTTTGTCATGTTTTTTTTCAATTTTCTCACTTGTGGTTATTCATTTTGCTTGTTTGATAAACTCCACCCGCAGATTAATGTCATTTTGCCTTCTCTCTCCCCCCCCCCCAGTAATCATCACCACCCATCCCACCCCCAAAAATCCCAAAATAATCATCACCACCCATCCCACCCCCAAAAATCCCAAAATAATCTTCACCATCCATCCCACCCCCCTCAAAATCCCCAAATAATCATCACCACCCATCCCACCCCCAAAAATCCCAAAATAATCATCACCACCCATCCCACCCCCAAAAATCCCAAAATAATCTCCACCATTCATCCCACCCCCCTCAAAATCCCCAAATAATCATCACCACCCATCCCACCCCCAAAATCCCAAAATAATCTTCACCATCCATCCCACCCCCAAAATCCCAAAATAATCATCACCACCCATGTCACCCCCCCCCCAAAAAAAAAAAATTCCAAAATAATCATCACCACCCACCATCCACCACCCCCACCCCCAAAAAAAAAAAATTGCGATTGTCATCTTGTGAGACAGCTCTTTCTTCCATTAAACAATTTTATGTGTTCTGTTATTTACTATTTTTGTCTGCGATGTTTCTTATATTGTCTATTTCAGCTTCTGGCAATTGTTTTGTCTTTTTGTTCGAATTTCTTTTTTATTTTGTCATAATTTTGTTTCAGTTTGTCCAACAAATGCAATAAAAACAACATTCTATGCTACAATCAGATGCGATCTCTTCATTTTTCAACGACAAACTTCTCATCATAACATAATAACAGAAAGAAGAAAAAATTCGCAAAAAATGCAGTTTTCATCGAATATTAATTTATAAAAAGGGTAAGGTTAGAACTGGTAGTTTCAATGAACATGTCACAGCTACATAAATACGTTACGAAATTCTTTTTTAGGAAAAAAACTTTTTTTTTTTTTTTGAGTCAGGAAAGAGCTTTCTGCGTTTTATTTTCGCGTGTCATATTTACATGAGCTTTAGCTTTCATTGTTTGTCTGAGAAAAATGTTAAGAAAATGAAGCAAACAGAAATTAAGTGAACATGTATCACAAGTTTAATAATAATAAAAAAAAAAGTTCATGAAGCGTTTGTCAAAGAGTCATGTTCCTCTGACGGTGATTGTAAAGAAGTTTTGGACACGGCTGAGTTCGTGGAGAACAACTTCTGGTGAGATCTCTTAATACAAAGGGAAACAACTGACACTTTCTCGACCTGTCAATATCTACATGTCTGTCCCTAATTGTCTATGACAAGACGTCATGAGTCCAGGTTATACTGGTCAGGTGTCCTTAAAAGTGCTGGCATTTAATAAGAAAACAAACTTATAATCTGGAGAATTTTAGCGTTGTGTTGATGAAAGTTTTTAAACTGGTATTATTTTATTTTATTTATTTATTTTGCGAATATTTTATCTAGCGTGGCTGCACTTGCAAAGTAAGGCGCAATAAGAGTTTTGTTTGGGATACTTTTTTATAACTTTGTGAGTGTTTATTTAAACCGCCTTCTAGAAACCAGAGAAAGGGGAGGGAGAGAATGAGATTGAGAATGAGATATAGGAGGAAGAGGTAAAATACAGAGGGAGAATGAATGAGAGACAAAAGGACAAAACGGGAGAAATAAAGGGAGAGAGGAAGGGATAAGAAAGGCAGAGGGAAGGATAGAAAAGGAGAAGCAGATAAGTTTAGAAGAGAGAGAGAGTGATAGAGAGAGAGGGATAGAGACGGGTAGAGAGAGGGATATAAAGGGAGAGACAAATACGTTTAGAAGAGAGAAAGAGAGTAATAGAGACGGGTAGGGAGAGGGATAGAGACGGGTAGGGAGAGGGATATAGAGGGAGAGACAAATAAGTTTAGAAGAGAGAAAGAGAGTAATAGAGACGGGTAGAGAGAGGGATAGAGACGGGTAGAGAGAGGGATATAGAAGGAAAGACAGATAGGTTTAGAAGAGAGAGAGTGATAGAGACGGGTAGAGAGAGTGATAGAGACGGGTAGAGAGAGGGATAGAGACGGGTAGAGAGAGTGACAGAGACGGGTAGAGAGAGTGATAGAGACGGGTAGAGAGAGAGATAGAGACGGGTAGAGAGAGGGATATAGAGGGAGAGACAGATAGGTTTAGAAGAGAGAGAGAGAGAGGGGGGGTTATAGAGGAGAAGACAGATGAGTTTACAGAGCAGGAAAATAGGATAAAACAAGAAACATAAAGCAGGAACACACGCAGAAAGTCAGAAACGTGAATAGTCAGAAGTGTGAATTTTCCTGCTCAAATTTCAAAACAAACAAACAAAAACTCATGATCAATGCTGAGTTGTGCGATACATACAGAGAAGATTTCCTTACTGTGTCGGTTAGCTCACGTTTATGCCCAAAAGATTTCAACAAAGGCGACTTGTCAGTCAAGTCTAAGTCTTTTTTTGCGTGAAACCACGAGTCCAATTTAAACAATGTCCAAAAACGATGGACATGGAATCCTCAAGGAAAAAGAAAACGAGGAAGACCTAGACTTACTTGGAGAAGAGAAATTATGACAGTGCTCAGAGATAAGGGGTACACATGGAAGGAAAGCAGAGAATAATTCCAAGAACAGGGATGACTGGAGAGCCTTTATCCGTGGCCTATGCTCTCAAGGGAGTGAAAGGCGATGATGATGAAAAATGATGAAGGAGAAAGGATAAAACGGGCTGAATCCACATTGACAAGGTGTCTTGACCAGTGTCTACTGGCTGAAGATAGTGGAATCTACTCTCACCTATGGCAAAGCTACCTGTATATGATTCGGTTTTCGGTACCCTGTGTTGAGGACAAACTGCCTCAGAAATTGAAGAAACTGGAGCATGCTTACGACTAAAAACTGCTAACACGACTACATATACCTACCCTGGATTACACTGCCCACGCGGCTGTCAATGTATGAAAGTATACACACACACACACGATACTGTGTAAAACTGAGTCTCATAAATTATGGACAAAAGACGCAGGCGTAAGGAGACTGGATCTCCCAGTATACACATCCTTCAGTGTTTACTGTTACGATGGACGGTTGGTTGTGTCAGCCCGATGTGGACAGAATCAGCCATGAGATGAAACTATCTGATACTTGAAATGATACTTGGCAAGTACCAAATCTGCTTTCTGGAATCCACCTTCTAATATGGTAAAAAGGTAAAGGTAAAGGTAATCCTTTCATGCCTTAGAGGCACATAGGGATATGGTGTTAGTGCCCATGTTTTCCTTGACCTGTCAGCACACTAGAGGGTGATATGATCAGTATCACGCCTGGCCGCCTTTCCTTTCCCAACTCCAGAAGAAATCGGGTACCCATTTCTACAGCTGGGTGACTGGGTTCTAATATGACAAGTTCTATTATTTTAATAACCTATGTAATTTGGTCGAATCACGGCCGGTGAACAGAAAATAAACAAGTTAGTGTGATACAAAGATGTGATACAAAATATTTTCTGTGAGGCATGAGTCACTGTATGTTTCAGCTTTTTTTTTTACACATGTTGTTCTTTCAGAAAAGGGGATGTTTGTTATCAGAGCTCTGTTCTTGTTTCCCTGAGTGTACTGTAGAAATGTTAACTAATTTGAGTTGTGTAATCATTCGAGCCGACAGAAGTTCAAAAATTCTTTATTTTTATTGTTTGATTTCGGCTCGAAAAGTTCACGAGAACTCAAACACGCCAGGTGGTGAGAAGCGTCAAGTAACTTAAGAGTACATGCTGAACTTTTCGTGACCTCCTGGAACATTCTGTCTCTGACATGTTTATCTGAGGCCTTTTCGAATACAGCTAATCTGTCTGTGCGTCTTTCTGTCTCCCTGTCGTCTGCTGCACTCTTAATCGTTAAAAATTATCTATTTGTGCACATCTTATGCATGAGAATTTCTTCCAAACAATTTAGACTTAAAGATGTCAGAAGGGAAAAACATGTCATACGTCAGTTATAAAGAAATCAGAAAATTCTAAAAACACAATACGTAGGGACATTTTTTTCAATGCGTTACGAAATCATCCCTGTTTTTTTCAAACAAACATCCTGACACCCATTTTAAGATATCATCTTCCGCTTTCATTAAGTATGACATTTCTGTTTCTCTGCCATCGTCAAAAGAAAAAGTTTTCTTTGTGCTTTCATGAAGTTTCCTGAGCCGTGAAATAGGAACACAAAGAGCAGGGCCGAACAAAAGAGAAGGCAACTATTTTTTATGCCACCTGGGCTTGCCGCCAAGAAAACTGTATCAATGGCTTTCTTATTTATTGTCATATAAGAAGGTATTCGCTGCTATATAAATCTGCTACAATCGAAAGAAGAGACTCTCACAAACTACCATCGCAGAAACATCTTATATAAAGGTTAAGAAAAGAATATATTATATTTGACTACCAATTTAGATTATTGAAGGATAACTTACACTCGGTCTAAAAGATCAAGATTTACAAATGTTATATCTACTGAAGTGAAAGACTATTTGATTCATACTTATCGAGTTCATGCAGTCGCTGACACGCTTGTATGATCGTCTATATTTAGAACAGCCGGAGAATAAACATGCCTGCCCGAAAAACAATCGTTTAAATCAGCTATAAACACTGCTTAACAGCTGGTGAATGTAACATTTTTAAACCAGCCAGTGTAATTGTCTGTCACATCTGCTGAAACTGCAGCCAAAAAGAGGTTGGAAACCTGTAAAGCAGCTACAGACTGGGAGATTGTCAAAGAAACATTACATTTAATAAACAAGAAAGAAAGAAAGGATTTTCTCACGGACGTTTCCGGCAGTCGAAGATGCTCTCTGTCAACGATCTTCTGGGCGTAGAAGAAGCCAAATCTCTGCACTTTCTGAAAGCTGCCGCGGCTGAGCTGATCGGGACCTGCATGCTCGTGCTCGTAGGCTGTGGCTCTGTCTCTACCCTCAACTCTGGAGGTCAGCCCGACACTTTGGCTGTTGCCTTCGCATTTGGCCTGGCTGTGGCGGCGTGCGTGTGGCTATTTGGACACGTCAGCGGATCGCATTTAAACCCGAGCGTCACAATCGGCTTGCTGGTGACAGGTCATATCAGTATTCTGAAGGTGGGTAAGTCTTGATAAGTTTTCCACGTGTCCACACACAGCTGAAGAAACTCTTCTTTGCGTTCCTTCTGAAATGTTTAATCAACCTATGAGAGCTTTACCATGTTATCAACAACTGCTAGATTACCTTGAAGCTTTTCACCATGAGAAATATATTTGAAGCGATGGAAAGTATTATACAAATTCAATATAGAAATTACTAGAATAAATTTTGCTTGATTTATGAGATTTCGACCTGTGTATTTGTGCAGCACCAAGAAGAAGAAAAAAAAAGGGAATAAATATAGTACGCTGGGGGGGTATATAAAATTCAGTATGTATTGACATTGTGGTTTGAAAGTCATTGTCGCTGTACAGTAATGTGTAATTATTTTCCTAGCATTTTTTGCAGCAGACTGATATATAAAGTAGGCCTTTAACAAATTAACAAACACAAGTAAAACTCCCATTCGCCATAGAAACCTCAACTAATAATTTATAACCAAACGAATGGGTATTGAGAACATTATTAAGATGTTTTAACGAAGATAGAAATGACTGGTCCACATACTATGAATGTAAAGAACAAGACGGCCCCTATACTGCCTTGATTTGGACACTTCAAGGGAAAAGAAAGGGGGAGGGCAGGCCACTGGGGACATGGAGACACACAATAAAGTTCTCTTAGGAAGAAATGAAGGAAACCAGAAATACCCGGTTTGAAGTATCCCGACATGCTCAAGACAGGATTGGCTGGAGAAGCTTTGTTGATTCTTTATGCTCCATGATGATGATGATGATAATGATGATGATGACTGATATATAAACACTTGTACAACATGAGCTTTTTTCTACTTTTTTCCCTGATTAAAGGAAGAAACGTATTAAATTTAAAATAATTTGAATAACGTTAAAAACAGTATCAACAAACACATGCGTGCCTAATTTTTGTTTACAAACTGGTAAAGTCAGTTTGAACGACACAATATAAGAGATCAACTTTGTTGCTTAAACAGTCAGAATTAATGTAATGACGACATTTTTTCTGACTAGTTCAGCTGTACGTGGTTTATTTATTCCTGTATTAATTTTCATGGTTTTTTTTTTTTGGGGGGGGGATTACATTTTATTTGGGTTAATTTTCGATACACAAGGCCAAGACTAGGACGCTCCTCCTCTACCAAGCGCTTTCTGTGTAAATAGAAAGAAAAACCATGTAATTTACTAATTCTCTCTCTCTCTCTCCCTCTCTCTCTCTCTCCCTGAACTTTAAGTCCCCAGGGTACGTGGGACTTCCTTTGCCTTTTTTCTGCTCTTGCCCAGGTGAGCTCTGTTGCTCAACATCCTCTCTGTTGTTCTTCTCCATGTCTCCTTTGTTATTTCTTACATATCTTATATCCTTCCCGTGCCGTTAAACATCACATAGGGCTCGCAAAGTAGTTCGCCAATTTTTCCTGTCTTCGGCGAGTCTTTCAACCTCATCAAGGGATTTTACGCCTGTTAATTTGTTATTTATATCATATAAAAATAGAGCATAACTTCTTTCCTTGATTTCAGACAGTTCTTATATAAACTACACTAGGAACACGTGTAGAGTTTTCCTAATTTTTTTTCATCTCAAATTTAAAAAGTTAAAAATTTGTATGTGTATTTGAACTTGCTCTCTTGACTTGTTGCCAAGTGTTTTTCAACATTTATTTAATCGTTGTCGTCATATAATCCGTTATCCCTACATGCAAAGTAATCATATTATCCGTTATCCCTACATTCAAAGTAATCATAGCATCCTTTATTCCTACATTCAAAGTAATCATAGCATCCTTTATCCCTACATTCAAAGTAATCATAGCATTCTTTATTCCTACATTCAAAGTATCAGAAACTGGTGAACTGGGCACTTTGTGCAAACTTTTAGTCACTGTGTTTAAGGCATGTGAAGTTCACTTGATGCGCGATGAGTTGATTTCTGAAGACTGGGTTGAAAGAGAGTTAACTGTCTCTTCGTCCACACTGGTCCTAGCATTTCTTATAAGGTTAACAACATCATCAGTCTCCAGAAACTTTGCATATCAATCATTGATGATTATTTTATCACCCGGCCAATCTCTTCCATACTCATTTCTGAAATGGCGAATTTGGTTCGTGATAGCACAAAAGACACTGGGCTTTCTCCTTCGTAGACGCCATTTTGGTGCTGGCGATTGTGCAAACCACTGACAACAATTATTGAGGAAAGACGCTGGCGATGGTTGGGACATGTGCTCCGAATGACTGACAACTCACTACCAAAAATAGCACTAAGATGGACACCACAGGGGAGCAGAAGTAAGGGTAGACCAAAAGAGACATGGAGAAGAACAACAGAAAGGATGTTGAGCAATAGAGGGCTCACCTGGGCAAGAGCAGAAAAAAAGGCGAAAGACAGGCATTTGTGGAAAACCCTTGCGGAAGCCCCATGTGCCCTGGGCACTTAAGGTTCAGAGAGAGAGAGAGAGATTGTGCAAACAAATAAAGAAAAATAGAAACAGCTTTTAAAAAATTTAAGTTAATTTTAAACCAAAAAAAAAAAAAACACTCTAAGAATCAGCTCCAGTAATATCACAACGTTCATATTTGTAAGTTTTAAAGATCTGGTTTTTCTTAATCAGGTAGGAGCTTTTGATCACCTTGTATATAAAAATAACTCAGTCGTTTAAACAGTCTTTATTAAAGTAATGACACCAAAGATTTAGTAAATGTGTAGTTTTTTATGCTTTCTTTATATTAATTTTACATTTTTCATTTGGTTTGTTTGGAAACGATTTTAAAATTCCGCGGAGGAAAATATCGTTGGAATTTACAGCAATGAATTTTGGAAAGATAGGAGCTCTATAATACACAACAAGAAGACTATTAGAACAAAAAGTTCTAGATGAAGGGTTCTTAACCTGGAGTGTACATCTTGGGGGTATGTGAATCAAACGATAGGAGTATAGGAACCAAATGATGAGAGTATGGGAACCAAATTATGGGAGTATGGGAACCCATATGTAAAGTAAAATCAAGCTGTTGACATTTACTGAAGACATACCAGTACCCGAAAGGACCTGTGATAACGATGATTGGTAGTGCCCACTGAAAAGAGTACTGGGACATACTGGGCAATCTCAAGTGGTCTGTAATAATAATAGTAATAATAATAAAACCCCTCTTTTAGAGAAAAATGACAACAATAATGATTAGGATGAGGAATTTTTTATTTCAAGAGTTGTTTGTGTAAAATGCTGATATCATTTCCACAAGAGAAGAGATGTTTGTGTAATATATTGAAGTTATTCCCACATGACAAAAAATGTTTGTGTAAATTCACTGCAGTAATTCCATGAGACACAAGCTGTTTGTGTAATATATTGAAATAATTTCCTCAAGACAAGAGTTGTTTGTGTAATATATTGAAGTAATTTCTTAAAGACAAGAGTTGTTTGTGTAATATATTGAAGTAATTTCTTAAAGACAAGAGTTTTTTCTGCAACATATTGAAGTAATTCCATAAAACATTAATTTTTTTATGTAACATATTGGAGTAATTCCCACAAACACTATTTTTCGTCAATACACCACCATAACCATGCACGTAGAAACAACGGAAAACATAACAACATAAAACAGGAATAATAATACTTAGTATCAACGGGTTTCAGTGCGTTGTCTACGTGGCAGTCCAACTGCTTGGAGGTATCGTCGGGACAACTATCTTGTGGCTGACACTTCCTGAATCATGGAAGGGCAGCTTTGCAAGTACGACACTTGCTCCTGGTGTTGCTGATTGGCAGGTGGGTGTAGTTATTCTTTTTCTTCATCATCATCATCATCATCATCATCATCATCTACACCAGACAGTCATAGCGACTCGTCTTTAGCACAGAAGGTATGATTTCGGACCATGCTAACAGTGTATTCTAGTCGACCAGATGGTTAAATATTGTGTGGTTACTGAAAAAAGAGAAAATCTACTTGCAGGGCGAAGCACACTGCACTACTCACGTGGATTGTAATGAATGAGAGCATTCTTGTTTCAAATCATTTCTCATGACAAAGTGATTTTAAAAAAAAGAAAATTTCCGAAACAAGTCAAAAGGACGGGAGATTCAATGGAGTGTGTGTTAGAAGGACGGGTGGTTGTCATGCTATAATGGAGTATGTGCTAGAAGGGTGGAAGGTTGCCATGCTATAATGGAGTATGTGCTAGAAGGGTGGAAGGTTGCCATGCTATAATGGAGTATGTGTTAGAAGGACGGCTGACGTGATAGGGGCCTACAAAATCGGGATCAAAGACGCCGATCTCATTTCCTTCACTTTGCTCCTAGTAAGTGGCTGTTGAGGTTCCTATAGTCTAGCTCTCATGTCAGAGCTCAAACGTTCTGCTGCTGGTGGTGGAGTTGATCTAGGAGGTCTTTTCTGTGATCCACACTAGAATAGAGAGGTCACAAAACTTATGCTTACAAGTAGAAGACTAGGATATAGAGGTTACAGGCATAGACAAAAGCCTCTTCCCCGCCCCCCCCCAGATAAAAGCGTTCGTGGAAACACAGCCGTAACACCGGCCTTAATGACATGGAAAGGGGAATTTTACCTTTTCAGGGATAAAAGCAGGCCCTCGGGGAGGAGATGGTACAAATCTATTTCTCCTCCATTCCCTATCCCCCATTCCCCCCACCCCCGCACGCTCTATTTATTAACCATTACATCCACTATGAAGACGCCCCCACCCTCCCTACCCCTTTTAAAACAGAAGAAGTCCGCCTGGCCTCGCAGCGATACACCGCCTGGACCACCCCCCCCCCAATCCCCCCGTCTTACTGCGTAGAAGACTAGAACAGAGAAGACACAGAATCTGTCTATCGATTCTACTTAATTTCTAATATCTGAAGTAAATGTAGCCTAACAATGGCGAGAGAGAGAGAGAGAGAGAGAGAGAGAGAGAGAGAGAGAGAGAAAGAGCTGTAGCTCAGTAGCCTTTCGAAACCCATTCTTTAATTTTGTCTCTGTTTTGTGGATGTTTGATCTAATGTCCGACTATTCCCCCCCCCCCCCCATATTATTGTTATTTGGGAGGGAGGGGATTCGGTTCATTGCTTGACTGGATCGGTAACCTATCCTTTTATTTATTTTTTTTTCTTTATTCCCCATAGTTACCTGTTTTAATTAAACATTTTACCCCCTCATAATTTCTTTCTTTGAAACCCTCCCTTGTTTATGTAGTCATAAGCATGTAAGGTGTACTGTTGTTATGTTTGCAAAATCGTTCACTGATATTTATGGACATGCTTGAATTACATCTCACTACAAAATGGGCTCGTCTTCTACTGAAAAATAAACTATTTTTGGTAAAACATCTAAAATTACACCGTGGAAAACAAACGTATCATTTCACCAGCATATTTATTTTTTTATATTATTTTCAAGTATCTAATGGAGTCTATCCCGTTATAATTCATAACATCCATTAGCATTTCTCCGTTTATTAACACAGTCCACTTCCACTGTATTGTTTACCGTTCCATGTATATTTATAACGTGTACAGCATTTTATTATTTTTTAATATTGTGTATTCGAAAAATAAATGGTCCCTGACAAACAGAATTGTTATTTTAGTATTAGCAGTTATTTTATTAGAACCTCTATCTTAATGCAAAGAAAACTAAATTGATGACAACTGACAAAACAAACAAGGCAGCTGAAATATGTATCAATGAGGAAAAATTGGAAGAAGCGGATAGTTTTGAATATCTTGGATCACTGGTAACTAATAATAGAGATACAATGAGGGAAATTAAAAGGAGGACATCTATCACATACTGGAGTACATGGCAATGAAGAGTCAGACAGACTTGCTGGACAGGCTAAAATTAATGGCAGGCTGAGAACAGACAAGGGCGACATTGCTAAAGCTGTATGGGAAAAATTGTGGGAAAATGAAGAGCAGGAATGGAAGAACAATATAATTGTGAAGAGATTGCTGGAGCTAGGACAAATTAAAGGTGCTGGTAGGAAATCTGAACTGTGTGGCAGAAATCGCAAAGAACCAACACTTGATAGGAACTATATAGCAAACACACTCTTGGATGGATGGATGCGCCATGCGGCGGAACATATACGGGGGCTGTCCTAAATGCGATGACGCCCGAGTCTGATTTTGAACTTATCTCCGCCTTTGTCGTCCGCATTCTTACAAGCACGGGCTGTTTTCTCCAAGATGTTTTTCGGCATAGAAATATATTTAATATGTCTGATCCTTCCCCGGAGATAAGTAGCTGTGGATAGTAGGTGACCTCAGTGCGTATAATAGATCTGGCTACCATTACTGGCCAATACGCCTACTACTACCACTACTACTGCTACTACTACTGCTACTACTGCTGCTGCTGCTGCTATTACTACCACTGCTACTATTACTACTACTACTACTACTACTACTACTACTACTACTACTACTACTGCTACTACTGCTGCTGCTGCTGCTATTACTACTACTACTACTACTACTACTACTACTGCTGCTGCTACTGCTGCTACTACTATTACAACAACAATAACTACTACTACTTCAAGCGCTACTGCTAGTCCTGCTTCTTCTAC